>QVNV01007223.1:0-82210 GCA_014825455.1 Pseudomyrmex pallidus | reverse complement strand
GAGACGTGGTAGCGTTTTGACAGTGACGCTCATTCGGCGGATACTTTTATGTACTTGGCGTCGAGACGCTACCGCGTCTCTTGATTTACATGTAGTTTCGTAAAACTGCACGACATGTTTGATTTTCGGAGTTCAAAGTCAGTTTTGATCCCGTGTCTATTTCGGCATCTCGAAAAGCAATCCGTTTTATACATCGATACATGCTATGAGGATTCATTCACCGCGATACATAACTTATGAGGAAATAGAGTTTCGCGTAGTATTCCGCCTGGACAAAGGATATCTCTCCTATCTATATATTTCAAAAGATCAGATTTAAACTACGATCTACTACTGTGTCTCGAATTCAGCAAAATCTTAGCAAGTTTCTGCTCTGAAAACTTCGAAACGAAACTATTTCATGTCTTGTCATTGGACCCGAAATATTTTGGCATTCACATATCTCCTCGAATTTTGTACAAAACGATAAAGTTTTCTCGCGAAGTTCTGCATATAAATGACTTGTGTGATATTTTACATATAAAAAAATAAAAAAAAAAGAAACTGTCGTGTATATACAAGAACAACGGCACAGATTGTGCAAATTATTTACAATTATTATTATTATTTATTATTTACATTTACGTTAGCTTAAAATATTAAAAGTTAAATTAATAGTCAGACATTTATTACACGTAATGTAACAATTAAATATAAATCCTGTATTGCGTTGTTTTACACATTTATTTATATAAACATTGAATTTATATTAAATTTAATGATTTGTAGAAATAATGTGTATGCAAATTGAAAGCATTAAACATCAAGTTCCTTCACAAATATATCCATTGAACATTTCGTAACTTACAACTATCGATCATGCCATAAAAGACAAAACCAACACACAAGCCTGGCTCGGTGTATTATAGTCGAGGAATATTGTTCACGCAAAAAAGGAACACACACACAGACACGCGTACAAGACGTTAGGCAGCATAAAGAAAATCAATAAGAGGATATGAATATACGCAGTACATTATCCTAGAATTACGAGAGATCGGTTAAATCGCCTCGATACAATTTGAAATTATGGCAGACGTTGGCGGCTTAGCTCTGCCGTACACGGATGTATGTGTACATATGTACATACACACATGTGCCCCAGTTGTTCTCTTTTTCTTCGCCAAAGAGGATAAGCCGGGACACCCAACCCTCTTGCGTTCCCACCCCCTTCTGTGTATTCAGCCAAGCCCGTATTCTGGAAGGGGAAAGGGGGTAGGAGGTGATAGGGGTGAACGACGCGGACTGGGCGTCAGCGGGAAGAAACTGGAAGTTAAAACGTCGGGCGCCGTAAATTCCGTCGCTCTAAGGCCGAGAAATCGAAAACTATTTCGCCACGCCCCATAGATTACATTGTGAAACTCGAGGCACACGCGAGCGCGGCCGAGAAAGAGAAAAACAGGCAGAGTGTGAGAAAGAGAGACGGAGTGAGGGATCGAAGTTGGTACCGCTTCTCTCGGAGGTGGGAAACGAACGCAAATAAACGACCGGCCGGAAACTTATTGGTGACCGTCCTCTCGACGTTGCTCTCCTTGTAGCAGCCGCCGCGTCTAACTCGCACTTTATTAAGTGCGACACCTCTTACTTTCCACGCAGGTGGGAAAGCGGAATGGGCGAGCTTTCTTCGAAAGTCGATGCATCACCGCGCTCTATTTTCCCGGGAGAATCCATCGGAAGAGGTGCGCGCGCGATTGACCGGCGACGAACTCTCCGAAACTCTTCCGCGCTTGAAACTGTTATAACGAAGTCCCGCCGAATTCATTCCGTTAGGAAAAGGGGTGGGAAGAGTGACAACTGAAATTACTATTGATTGTCAATACAGATACGAAGAATTGTTTTGCGAACACTGTAACTGTATCTTAATTTAAATAAATAAATAAAAATAACTTTTAGCTTCCTGATAAGACAAATTGAGATTAATCAAATTAGTGAGCTTTATTAATTTTTCTAATCTCCCGTAATGTTTTGTCAGTTATTTGCACACATAATTAGAATTCTTACTAGACTTAGAACGTTTGATTTTGTACTTCATTGTATTTTATCGTAGCCGTTAAAAAAATATTATTAACTTTATATTTGTTACAAATATAGAGTTAGTAGGTAGAGACACTATATCTGATGGTATCGTGTCGACGCTCTCTTAGTTATTCTCAACATGCATCGACGTAACTTTATCCCCGATAACGAGAACGATGCGATAACATGAACGGATGAGAAGCAACTATCTGGTTGGATGAAAATTTCATTTGTAACCTCTAACCATGCTTAACTAACTGAAGCAACTAACAAAGCTTTGCAGTCGGAATGAGTTTTATCACGATACAGACAAGTGACGTATGTATATTTTACACAAATTATGAAATTAGAGTTTCTAACCGACAGGTAAAATTTACACATCGACAGAAGAGAAAGCGTGTCTTCTGTATAAAAAATTATTAACAAAATTGTGGACAAATAATTGAACTATTAACGCACAAATAATTATAATAAATAATTAGACTATTATTAAACTATTAATGTTGAAAAAACTTAAACTATTAATGTGTTAAATAATTAAATCATTAATAAATAATTAAACTAACACACACAGCTATATTAATAATATATGTGTATATGGCGTATACGTAATAATATTTTTATATCCAGTATTTTTTTATATTTTACTATCAAAAAAAATTTTTTGTTTACACGTTTTTGTTTATCTATTTATTTACTGTTTATTTTTATCTAAATTGATTGAAGTTGCCCTCGAGGCAACGTAGCACGACATTTAGCACAGAAAGTTATTCTCTTTCTCTCTCTTTTTCTTTCGCGATATAAAACGTGCGTGTGCTATTTACTTAAAATCGATACGATATTGTTCACGAGAAACGTCGTAATGACCAAATGACGCGATCGCTCAGATAGCATAGATCGTACGTGAAAGTATAACGTCAGGCCGCGACCGGTGAAAAATCACGTTATTACCTGGCTAGAGCGGTGAAACAGCGGCTATGCGTGCGCGCTGTGACAAATCGCGGTATCGTAAAACGAACGAGAACCCGCCTGTTATCTTGACAAGCCTATCGGCTATGTCTATTCCGGAAAATTGAATTTGGAGCTTAAGACTATAAAGACTCCTGAGAATCTAATCAAGCTTACGTGACGATCAAAAATACGTTCTGTTTTCAAATGTTGATTCTAGTCCATTTATTATGGGAACACATATATATTTGCGTATGTGATTTCGCTGAAACGGCTTCCAATAACAGAGTAGTGTTGTTCGAGAGAGAGAGAGAGAAAGAGAGAGGATGGAATTATTCACGAGAAGATCTTTACTTTATATATTACCCGAATCTAGAAAGCGATGTTTATTTTGACGAATATATATTGAAAGCTTTGAACAAAGTAAATGTCGCAATAAGTTCTCACATATACTGACGATGAAGTAGCTGAAGAGAAAAGAAACTACCGTCATTCTTTTGAGATATATACCGCCACCTGTAGAATACGTATTTCATGAGTGTACGTACAATCTTCGAAAGATCTTGAAACTTTTTCTTGAGACTATCATGTCGCAAGAATTTAGAAGTATGTGTGTTTGTAAAGAGTCGTCTTGCGGCCAGACTTGGCGACGTTTACGCGAACGAAAGTTAAATGGCTTCTGCCGCAATTGAGTTCTCAATTTAGATAAAAATTATGCTTGCACGTAACAAGTTGGCAACTTGGCAAACGCGCGGGAAACGTTTGCATTTTCTTTTCTGCTGTTCCGTAAATTTTCGCACCTCAGAATTCCCAAGCGCGCGCGGTTAATTTATGGATTCTTCTGTAACGCGCGCGAAGAAGCGCATTCGAAAGTTTCTTCGAGTCCAAAATTATGCAATAATTATGCGTTGATTAAAGAAGATCCACGTTGTTACAACTCTCTCGGCCATCGTAGTCATATACGCGCGAATACTAACAAAGACGTTGCTCCGGGAACAAGGTACAGCAATTTCTCGCGGAGTGCACTCATTATCTCCAGGCACTTTATTTCGCGTTTAATTAGCAAACAAGAACGTCAAAAGAAATTCTAACAAACGCAAGATAAATTGAGTTTGAAAATTTTACGTACATATAAAATATTGAAAGATTCTTTTACGGTTTTGCGTTTATTAATTGATTATAAACTTTCTATCTTCGAATTATTATCAAAAGCACAGATATAGAAACAGATTTATAAAATATATCTGAAAATTGCTCGATGTAAGTCGGTTTAGTAGTAATAAAAGTATCCATTACAAGATAAGGCAAATGATAAACGAGCAGAAGCTTCGCTTCTTTGCGAGAAAACTGCTTTCTCCGGGAGATATTTACTTCCACTGGCGCAATACATTTTGCAAATCGTTAGTTTGCAACAAGAATCTCGAAAAGATCGGATAACTTTCGCGGCGCTGCTTCATCACGAAGCAGATGAGAAGAGCGCAAAAGCACGACGTTGATGACGCCGATCCGCTAAATAGGTCTATTAAATGAGCTCGAGCGTAACGAGTGGAGGGAAAAGTGAAATAAGCTAAATAACACGGACATATGACGTTGTCGTCCGTCTGCAATATCCGTGGCAACGCGTCGTCATATACGTGAGAAGCAGCTGACCGTAAAAGACAATAAGGGATATCAACGTTATCGCCAATAATATCGGATGCGAGGTACAACTAGAGACACGGAAAGCACATATAAGAGAAAAAAAATGTGTTTTTAATTCTACAACTTTTAAGAAAATATAAAATAAAAATGAAATTCAAGTTTGCTTTAATTACTAATATAAGATATTGTAAAAAGCTACATTCGCTTTGTCTTATCGAGCTTGTCTTTTTTTTTTTTGTTTTTTTTTTAATATTATGTTTCTTGCAATAATCAACTGAAGAATGTAGGCCACATTAAAATTATTCAGGTTATTTCAGGATCCGCACAAAGTAACAAGCACTGCACAAAGGAAGGAATGAGAGCAGATCCTCTCTTCCTTCCGGCAAGGTATATTTCTCCTTTGTTTACGAGCAGAATCGCGAAAGGATCAAATAACTTTCTCCTCGGATACCTCGTCACGTCGCTCGTAGTGATCAGGAAAAAGCACAGACGACTGGCAATCCGCTAGGTTAAATTCTCTACCAGAGAGAGAAAATAAAAACTCTTGAAATGATAGAAAAAGAAATAGAAAGACAAACGTATACACTGTCGACTCTGCGTATCGCGATAATGATATTGCAGTTCGTTATAAATTCTGTTTTCTCTAAGACGCGTATTACGTAATTATGTTATCGTTGATAAAATCGCATTTTTCGTCTTTTGTGTGTTCGCAAATACGACAATACTTTTGCGAGTTTTCACACTTCTGAGAACTCCCTCTTTGGAAGAGTATAACAAGTGAAAATCTCTCCCCCTCTTATATAGCGAGATCGCGCGAACAGGAAAAATATTTTTCAACAAGAAAAATTACTTTCCTTTACATCGCTTTCTCGCTTACACCGAACTCTTCAAGATTGAATAGCGGTCTCGCAGATCAATATTGTGTCTTGAGAGCTAGGTGTGTCCCATTACTATACGTTTGAACGAGATTCCATTTTCATTCGGGAAGATCGTCGGTTTCTGCGGCGCGAGGCGATAGCTATGTGAGTAGATACGTGTATGTCGCGTCGCTCGTCAAGTATGCAAAACTATCAGTTGCACACGATTTAAAATGGAAATCGAAGAATACCCGGGCCGATCTATGATTGAGTCCGCAACGCTGTTGGAACAGGATCCTTCTCGCGCATTTTTCGCCTTGTCGATACGAGAATCTCGTATGCCATTTCCCTCGCAGCAGATTTGAATCTTTTTTTTTTTATTATTATTTCTTTTTTTTTCCTGCTTTTTATCGATTATTACTTTTACGACGCTGCAATGATAGTCGTGTGTGGATCGGGTGTGGAATAAATAATTCATTCAATTTAATTTTATTATTCCACGGTGACACCTCTAGCAAACTCTTATCAATCTTGTAGAAAATGATAAATTTATGAAACCTCCTAATGTTCTGTATAATCCGTCATGTAAAATTCATATCACACCGCGTGACCTAGTCCGGAACTGCAATATAGTCAACTTACGGCACGGTATATAGCAGACATTCTTACGGTATGACAGTACGTTAGTCGTGAAATAAGTGTGCGTTCCGCGATATATAGCACGTGTATCTTCGTGTACAACGAATATAACTCGTATATCACGGTTTTGATCGTATGCATGGTTGTTATTACGGCTATGAGGTATCACGCAATCGTGGAGATGAAATGAATGTGATTGAACCGCCCATAATGTATAGGTATATGCGCGACCGTAATTATACGCTTCTGTAGAGAAGTCTCATCTCTATTCAAAACAGCGATGGCTATCGATACCTATATTAAAAATTTGTTCGGAAATTATTTCCCGAGCAAATGAAGCAACAGTTACATTTGCAGTCACAGCTAACTCTGCAAGGGCGCAAATATATTACATTTCTTTGTTTCTTATTGTAATTTTTTAATTCTATTAAATAAACACTACACATGCTTATCGCGCTAAATGTCAGTATTTGTCTTCAATTATACCGCGATTTTAAGCGGTTCTAAATATGCAGTAGACAAAAAAAAGCAAAGAAAAAAACTCGAAGCAAATGGAAGTAATTGAAGTTAAACTTGTTTTATTAGAAAATTACTCCGCGCAATTGAAGGAAAATGTTTTCACGGAAAGCAAATACTTTGCGCGCTGAAAGCAATTACACGTCAATAAATGAGAAATACGATGCATACATCAGGCTCTCTACCGTCGTAATTTCTGCTCTTAAAAAAAAATGTCTGCGCACACATAGAAGGAAGAAAGGGTATGTTCAAGTATGTCAATATCCGGGAGCTCGACGTTTACGGCCTAATCGCATGCATGGTCGACCATCAAGAGACTTTCCGCACGTGTCGCCGGTCTACAAGGTCGTACCGATAATGTTATTTTGCCACACTATCATTCGCGTCTAAAGATAACGTAAAAAATATGCATTGACATGAAACGCGCGCAACGGCAAAAATAATCCGACATGACGGATGAGCAAACTATAAATGTATTTGACAAGGAAAACTAGATAAATTACTACCTGAAATATATATGTATATTCGTGTGTGATACGCACAGCGTATCTCATCTTTGTGGTATATGATTATAATTTTGCGTGCGCCTAATTTATGTGTCTGTAAATAATAAATTTAATTTTAATTTTGATGCGATTCTAAAAATGAAAATTTAATTTTGTTTGTTCTCTCACAATCACATTCACGTATTTTAATGCGTCTCTCTTTCAAAGTTGTGATAAAATTATTTAAGTTTTTGATAAGTTTTATCATTTAGTTTGTCTCTGGACGATTCGACTTTAGTGTTATTTTAGCGGCGATTTCTTTCCAAAGTCTCAAAACTTTTTCGATAGCCACATTCGAACGCGAGTCTCAAACTAAACAGTTCCGTTGATTACGAACGGACGACGTCTCGCGAGGTCGTCACATTCACTCGAATGGCGGCAGACAAAAATGTAATTTCGTTGCTCAATTCGAAAGTTCTCTTCGCCGATTTACTGCCGTCGCGTCAAGCTCTGAGCACGTCACCAATTTGAAATAAACGTACCGTGTTTCGGGATCTAATTTGATTATATTGAATTCTTTGCGCGAGAAGAAACGAGAAGAGGGACGTTACAATCAAGGGGAAGAAAGA
Source organism: Pseudomyrmex pallidus (assembly GCA_014825455.1). Classification (NCBI taxonomy): domain Eukaryota; kingdom Metazoa; phylum Arthropoda; class Insecta; order Hymenoptera; family Formicidae; genus Pseudomyrmex; species Pseudomyrmex pallidus. The sequence continues at coordinate 74,440 of QVNV01007223.1, read as the reverse complement.
TAAGATGGACGAGCGACGGCGAAAAAAAAAAAGATCGATAATCAACAGAGCAAACGAAGGAAATCGATGCCGCGAAGCGTGACGCATCCTGTGTATCGGGAAAACACAGAGAGAGAGAGAGAGAGAGAGGCTATATAGATCCGGGGCGAAACGAGCAGAAACGAATCGTGCGAGTGCAGACGAGGCCGAAACGAGTAGCGAGCGCACACGTGTGCACCGACACGGCCGAACGAGTGGTGAGTGCACGTGTGTGAGCAGGCAATACGAGAGATGAAGAAGGAGCCGGATGTTGGCCGTTACGTCTTGCTCGTCTATTTTGCCGCGCGAATTTGCATATACACGATAACGATGCCGTGACTTTTGATCATATTTAACACGTTGGCGAATAGCAACGGGTTATATAACAGTTACGAAGTTTTATTTTGTCACGTGTTCATGGAACTCTCTTCCCTTCCACTCCTAAACTATCTTCAATTTTTGCACGGCGATCGTTTTTCTCTTTGTTTCTGTGTAATATTTTTTGTGCGCACTTGGTTTAATAATAAAGTGATGTATACAAGTAAAGAATGGTTCCGAGATATAATATTTTCAAAAAAATAAGAAATTAATAAAGAGACTGAAAGCTGTTATTGGCGCATAAATAATGTAGTCCTTTGAATTTATTGATTTACAAAAAAATATTTGTTAAAATATATTCAGTTTAATTGGTTAAATATAAAAAAACTTATACACTTAATGACTGTCAGCGATACTCAGTCCGTATACTCAGTCGGAGCGCGTTATCTTTTCAGGTGTCCTTTTTTTTATCGACGGACGCCTTCTTTTCAGCGTTGTGTCTTTAATTGTTGTCGTTGGTTTGTCGGTTGAATTCGTCAACAGACAATCAATATACATCGAGGAAAAATATTATCATTTAGAACGACCGCATAAATATACAATTTTATATTGCAAGAATTCTCAGCCGTTAAAAATACAAATATTCGATAATATAATGTAACAAAAATATATACAACTTAATTTCGATTCCTACAATAATAAATTTCAAAAGTTTTATCATTTAATTTCATTATTCTATTACTTATATTTCATCTTCTAAATTTTAAAAATTTAGATTCGCAACATTTATACAGACGTCACGTTTTAAGTTAACATCAATATATTATTCGGTGTAACGCAGAAAAATGCAAATGCGCTAACTCGTAGAAAAAACAAATTTGATGACTTGCCGCGCTCTCATTCAGTTCTCGCAACTCTTAAACTTTATGGAAAGTAATTGCGAGTGGGAACAGCAATAAAGCATGGCAAGCAAAACAGAAAGACTAAGTTATAAGCCTCCGTCCCTCTCAGTCTCGACCGCAGTCTCTGGTAAACAAACTCCGGAAGAAGAACGAGAGCGACAATATAGTATGTATAGGTTCTGTTTAAAAATGTATTTAGAACACTCCGCTGCATTTACTTATCTGCGACAATCGTGATTTTCAAGATCGCTATTCGCCTGTTATTACCGAAACGAGACGAACAAACTTTTGTAATACGAATGTGATGTGTTTTTACGTTTTAGATTATTATTTGCACCACTTAGCCAAAAGATTTTACAAATTGAGAAAGGAAATATTACTGAAGAGCGCGTCGGTGAGTGTTGTTTGCTTAGTCAACTGACTGCGCGAATTTTCTACGCGAAAATTGCATCAACGATTTGTTTCTGCGTGAATGGAAATAGGAATTGATCGTTTTCTTGTATGCAAACACTATCCAGGGAATTTTCAGCTGGTTTCCGATGCTTTTCGAACGTGTCGAATGTTGATTTTCCTCGACGAGTCATTCGATTACGCCAATTACGTTTGTGTGGGACGCACGATAATGTCCGTTTTGCCGCAATACGGCGCAATCTGAATTTCACCGTCCCTTTGCATTTCGCTGCATGATCAGTCAAAAGCGGATTTGACGGAACATACGTGAATTTGGATGGAGATCCGAACTATCTTCGACAACAAACATCGAATTCGCGTGTCTCAAAGGTTGAGTTCACGAAATTTCAAAAAATAATAGAAGTATCAATAATAACGTAATTCTCTGTCTCTCTCTCTTGACGTATTAATAATTAAAACCTCCGGTTTGGTAATTAAAACGTTAACGAAGACTTCGCGAATTTCTATCAAGATGTGCAACTTTGTTTGCGACTCGGATTTGCAGCTCACTTCGCTATAATTACGGAAAGCACTCCACTTTTCAGCTAAGACTCGGCAAAGTCTTCTCCAACTCGTTTCCATTCTCCCCACGGCGGCGGCCCACCTTTCTCGTTGCACCGTAGAGAAATTATTCGATGCTCTCCCGCTCTGTCTTCGAGTGAGGTGCCAGAGATGTTGTGTGAGACGTGAGCTCTTTAGTCCCTTATGAGATTTGCGAGTCTCTATTTTCGAAAATTTTCCACATTCTCCTCTGCAAGCTGTAATTACTTAAAAAACTTCTTTTTTTTTTGCAACAAAACGTAACATTTCTATGTTACTTTAATACGAGCGCGCGCGTTTACGACTTATATCGGCTTTGCGCTAAGTGACATTGCGATACGTCGGGATTAGGCGAAAATATGCGGAACTTAATGGAGATCTCGCTACGTTTGCTCCGCGTCGTAAATCCACGTGCTGTCGTCATTTATTGCGACAAGCGAAAAAGAACGCGACGAAGAAATGGCTCAATGGCGCAAAATTTACATGATATCATTTATGTGTGCAATTGCTGCCGCGTCAGCGACGTAGAGTGTCGTTGTTGCGCTACGATCGATAGACAGATCGACGATCGAGAGGAGGAGATCGTCGCAATCGAATCGCGCAGGAAGCCACGCGCGCGAACGGTTCGGGGAAAACGCGGAAAACTCGACGGTGATGGAGATACGAACGGCGAAAAGAGAAACGCGGGGAAAAGGAGGAGTGAGCAACATGGAAATGCAGAGAGCACGAGAGCGCGGAATGAGAGCACGAGGCTTTGGAAGGGCCGTTGCAGGTCAATTTAATCCTGGACGATAGTCGAAGTCCACTTAAGTATCTGGTAAATAGATTCCGATCGAGCACCCTATTCTAGATCCCTGCAGACATTCGATTCTCTTTGCACGGCTCGGATCGCCGGTTCTTCCTCACCGCTCGCTACTCGAATTCGCGACTCGCCCCCATCCGTCCTTGTCCCGTCCGCCCTATCGCCCTTTTGCCCCCGCCCCTGTGAAGCACGTTCAAGACAAAACGAGGGGTTACTCGAACGCTATCAAGTTAGTATTCAAATCAATACCTATTCATTCGGGTCTCTATTTCAAAACCATCGGGCGGATCAAAGCATTCGTTACCAATAAAAGTGTCAAAGATCGCGCGTTACCAATAAAAGTGTCAAAAATTAATTTCCCGCTTCGTTTTTAGATTTGATTTTTTTGAAACGTGTGTGTGGTTGAAAAAATTTTTGTGAAACGAGAATTTAAAATAAAAATAACAAAAAAAAAAATAAAAATAAAAAATAGAATAGAAGTTCTTAAACAAAAAATACAAATAAAGGACGGTATAAAAACAGAGAGAAGTTGCTCTTTTCTAAATCTGAACTTTCTTAAGTAGAACAATACTCTTTGAAAATAGATATCGGGCGGAGAAAAAACAAAGAGTTATTTTTTTCTCTAAACTCTCGTAATAAGGAATCGTCGTCGCATTTTTATTCTTTTTTTTTTTTTTTTTAGCTTTCGCTATGTCGCAGAATCAATGAATCAATGCCCTACCACTGTGCTCGGCAAGCGGAGCGATGCAAATCACAATGTTGCATACATAATGCATACGTACGACTGCGAATGACGGCGACGCGCTGTCGAGAGACTCTCCTCTTCTCTTCGGGTTTTCACATTTCTGAGGATCTGGTTGGAAATTGCTGTTCGAGTGCCAGCACAAGCATCTAAATGGCGACGATGACCGTTCGCGAATGTCTTGGTGATCTCGATTCCTTGCATGCGTAATGGATCGCCGAGCGGCTGGAGATGAAGCGAATCAGAATCCCTGACTGACATATTCGTATAATACATGGCGGAAAGGAGTTGAGAGATAAAGGGACCTAATGCGAGGCGTATCTATTATCCATTGTCTTCGGCTCACAGATTGATGGATTACGCCAGCAAGAAGATACATCGACCTACGTACAGCGATTCGTTTTACACGCCCGTCGGCACATCCCAAAGCTACTTTTAATGTCGGCCGAAAGATAATTTACAGACCTGGCTGATATCGCGTGCAATTAACGTCTCCACTACCTACCGCTCATGCTAATACATGCGCGCAGTTGGAATGCGCCAGACGTCCGTTCAATTTCGATCCGCACATTTGTCATTAATTATATTATAATAAAATATAATTAGAACATAAAACATTATATATATATAATATAGTAATAAAAAATAATTATAAAATATAGAAAAACTTGCTTTTCTGAGCAATTATAATTGAAAAAAATTAAAAAACGAAAGAAAATATAAATTAAAGAAGCACATGACAGTTTCTGAGAATTCCAAGATAAATCAATAATCTCTTTTGCTCCTTTTTAAGAATTATGAATGTAAAAATCATATGAATATTAACAGTTCTGTACAAGAAAGTGCTTTGGTTGCAACATTGTGCGTCGAATCAAGCAGTACAGCGCAACGTGCGACTCAAATTACTTGCGAGTGGCGTTTACCATCGCCGACAGATCCCGGAAGATGTTTCGCCGACGTCTTCGCCGATATCAGAGGTACGCCTGGCATGCCAATTGCTCGGCTTGTTCCGCCCTCCGCTCGTGCAGAAGCAGCCAGACCGGAATATCCGGAGACGTACCGCCGGGAATTCATCGCTGTCCAATTTTGTCATGCGACCTCGCAGAACGTCACGCACGAAAAGTCGCGGATATGCGCGTCGGGGTTATCTGTCGACGCGTGCGTCGCGTGTGATAGATTTCCGTTTCCGATCCGCATCCGCATCCCTTGATACTCGGCTGCTGCGATATTTTCGCGTGTGTGGCGCGTGTTGATTTCAGAACGAAGATATATTTTACATGACTTTTAATTTTTAATTTTTACTTTTCGTTGTTATATCAACTCTTCATAATAATATAATATGTAAAAAACAATTTGGAAAAACTTGCTTTTGATAATTTTTCTGCTATTCTAAATCTAAAAGTGAAAGTTGGAAAAAACCTGTATAAAATATTTTTATTTTAATTTCCTACTCTCTAACGTGTAAGTTGCGATTCTTTAATATTCACTACGGACTAAAGTAAGTGGACTACGAGACAAGAAGAATAAAATGCTAAGTCTCTGTATAGCTTCTACGCCGCAGGAAGAGGTATCTTTTTCTCCTTTGTTGTTGCTTCACGTGACAGTTGGAAAGTTGTAAACGAAAGATCCTCCGAAGGTGGAAACAAGTTTCTGCCAGCAAACTCTCGCGAAGAGAATGTGACGCGCCTCACGTGCGACGAGTGCGAAATAAGTGTTTATTCAAAAAACGAAATATACCTAGAAATACATCTTCACTTGAGAAATAATAAAAGTGACCATAAAAGGAATAAAGTGTCGGATTAACAATGTAATATGCCTAAGTGTAAATCCATCGTGTGATATAATGTAGAAAATATATTGCTATGTATATAATAGCGATATTTTATAATTAAGTTTTTGCGGGTAATTTTATATTTTAATACTGTGCACTTTCTCTCAAAGCCTTTTTATAAGATAATATGTAAAATACTAAAATTTTGCAAAATACCTTGGGTTTAATCTGTTAAACCCCAAATATTCGTATTTATAAGCATTTCTAATACTGTAACATTAATATGTAATGCGATAATAACGTTAAACAATTTTTTTGCGAATTTTAAATTACTCAAAAATCTCTTCTGCATTTAAAATGAATTTTATTTCGTATCTGCAATGCAGTTATTTCAAGCATCTAAGATGGTTGAGCGTAGAGTAATATACAAAGTTGAATTAATATCCAGGAATTTAGCTTATACAAACTGAGTAACCGCCACCCTTTACCATGGCGCACAAGACATCGGAATATCCTCGAGGCGTGGCAAACAATTGTCCATGAAACCTCAGCTTGACTTGAACTACGTCCACCAATTGACCGTTTGTACGCAAAGGATCGATAATCGTGAGAAAGCCAAGAAGAAACTTAAGTAAATCATAAAAACATTTATATGCAAGTGGAGATTGAGATCTCATCTATTATATTATACAATAGTATATTTATCTTAGTAATATTTGTAAGCCTGTTAGCCGTTCATCGAAAAACAAATAATATTACATCTTACATTTCTATGTAATAAATAATAATTTATGAAAACAGTTGATAAATCTATAATTTTGTAATATTTATTTAGATTAGAAATTATTTCTAACTAAATAAACGTACACAACAAAGTATTACACTATATGCATTTTTTATGTTATGCATCTTTTGATGTTATGTCTTTGTAACTCAACGTCAACGTTCGACCGGTTAGTATAAATTTTACGAAAAATCAATTTTTGACCACGTGAGAAAATTCGAACCACACCGCGTTGAATTTTGCATCACAAACTTGGTTGTGAATTCGCGACATCACCAACGCACTAACTCGACACGTACGTAATGTTACAAAACGATAAAAATGAAATTTCTTAGGAATGTATCAACAAAGAGAATAGATGAGAATCAGAAAGAGTGTTCTGATACAATTCTATATGAGAGTTGCTGTTACTAACACGAAAATCTAGCAATTTATCGAGAAAGGGTTTATATTTAAAAGCGCAAGATTTGTTACGAAACAGATAGTTTAGTTCAATATGCATCTGACGGCAAGCAAGCAAATCCTGAGATGTAGATTTGTCTTTGAAGAACCCGTCACTTGCAGATCTCCAACTTTCAGATATACAGAACTTAACGGTTAATTCGATTTTTATGACAAACTCGATGCACGCCTTTGCGAAATCAAGCAAGACAGTTAACGAGCAAACTATAAACTTTGCCTCTCTTCTTGCGGTTTATAGTTTACGATATGGAAATGAGAGAAACCCAACAGACCGAAGAGTTGTTTGATATGCGATTTTTCTTGCACTACAAAATACGAATAAAATCTATAATAATATTATTAGTTTAATTCGCGCAAAATTTTCTTATTCGGGAAATATATATATTGCCTTTTGTTTTTTTGAAAATACATTCATCATCGACAGTTGTTGACTCATAATAAAACTCACGGAAATAACGATTGCAAGATAAACATACGCGTAATAATATTTGCGCGTTAAAATATCGTGTTATTACTGTATAATAAAAATGTGAGAAAAAATTCAATTTGTGTTATCAAATTAATTTAGAAATCGATATAAAGTTTGTTGCGGAAACAAATAATCCCAAAATTAATTACTTTGTGTAATTGAATATTAATACAATTAGAAACAAAAAAAAGATCGATATATCGATGTGCGATATACATCGATGTGCGATATATCGATATGCGATATATATATAGATAAGCGATATTATTATGTTCGCATAGACAAATCTTATTCCTGCTCAAAACGGTACTTAATATAGTAGTACTACGTACTATTGCAACAAAAATATTTTGTATCGACGCGATCTACATTAAATTTTTAATATTCTATAAAAAATTTATTTATTTTAATGCGCGAGTATTTAATAATGGAAATATAAATTTCATTGCATTCTCTTTAATACAATATAAATTCAGTTAAAGGTTTAGCAATGTAATTTAATTTTCCTTTACTCAAAAGTTAATATAAGATACTCTAATTTTAATTAAAACTCTAAGTCCCTTAATTGACTTGCTACATGACATTTTATAGAATTTATGTTTTGACGTCTTTCGTACGTGACGAGACTGCTGTACAAAAGAAAATACGCGTACATATTCGGAGAATTCATCACCTTGAAACTTTTAAATATTAATTTGTGCTTTTCCTGCATTATTAAGAATCAACTTACAAAATTAATTTTTGCACATTATTATGTTATATGTGTATATAAGATGTACAGTTTCAATTTCAGTTGTTAATTCTCGCGTCTTTTTTTCTTTTTTTTTGCTACAATCTTAATTCTCCGCGTTTTGAAGTCTATGACAAACTGTGCAATATATATTAAAATTTCAGTAGCGCGGAAATATAAGATATAATTCACCCCTCACTGATTTACGTTTGACGGCACGTGGTATTACATTACATAACACACTGCCATCGCCGCATGAGTCAGTTATATTTGCACGAAAGTTAAAGATCACGAAAGCAAGAAAGAGCGAGGGAGAGGAGCTACTACGTGGCCTGCGAGTTTATAGACGTCCATCTCGTCTCTTCTCCATTCCCCCGGTCTTTCCGTCCAATTCATCCCCCTTTCTACTCGGACTCGTAGAAAATCCTCTTAGCAAACACGAGCTGCCTTTCGCGTCGGCGAGACTCTCAAATTCTTCACCGCGTAGGTAGGAACGAGGTGAAGGGCACGTCGGAGCAGTTACAAGCGAGAAAACTCGAATCGTGAACGGAATCAAACGAATGCTTTCTCCCGCGCAAAGCCCATCTGATTATATTTTGTACTTCGCACGCTTCTTCTTCTGACACTTCCATTAACATCGATTGCGAATACATCGAAGAACTTTTCGCGCGAGCTTGTTAACACCAAGTATCAAGAAGGTATTGCTTCTTGATATTTCCAACGTGTTCGAAGACAAGAATGCTTTGAGTTATTATAAAATTTATTGTGCTGACAATTTATATAAAAAGAACATTGTATAAGAAACTTGCCTGAAATCGCTGTAACACACTCTAAGCCTCGCAAATTTATTTTATACACACATTGAAATAATTTCTAAAATCTTGTGTATGTGTGCTCTTCGGTTCTTCTAATGTGTAAACCAATTCTGAGCGTCAGTCGGAAGAGGAAACTAGTGTCTTGAAATGAGAATCCCGTTACGAGAGCTGCGGTAGAGGTATTCTTACTAATTACGCGGACTCTCAAGAGTATCTCGGCTCGTTTCACCATTTTGTTTCGCTCGCGCAAACCTTTCTCTTTCACCTATACGTTCTCTCGCCTGTTAACCTCGCTTATCTCCCTAGTATAAAGCTTTACGAAACGAGCCAGAGCAACAAGAGCTACTCGAACGAGCTGAAATTGGTCGAAAGCAAGCACTTGTCGTGTGTCAAAAGATCGTCGAAAAACCTTTAAATAAAATAAAATACGGAAATAGAGAGAATTATATTCGTGAAATATCCAGTAAGTGAGACCCTACAGCCTGATCCATGGAAGAAGGTGGTTAATAAATAATTAACGAAATTCTTATTAACCACCTCCTTCCGTGGATCACGCAGGCTGTAGGGTCTCACTTACTGAATATTTCAGAATTAATTTAGGCCTGTTAATTTTTTCTTATAATTATATTCATGTTTTGCATTATAAAAATATACGTATTAAAATATTTTATATGTACGTACACATACGTGCATATAAAACTGTGTGTTTGAAGAATGAAATGCACTTTTCATTGTGCTAAAAATAGGCTACTGTGATTCTGAAGTAGTAATATAAACTGCCATTGTGCGTTTTATCTGTAAGAGTAGTACGAGTCTACGATGCGAGTTACGTTTGAATTTACATTGGCAGTGGCAGCAGAATTTTTAATCGGATCGGTGTATCCCTCCATTCTGGTCGTACGAGCATCTATATTCATCTTCGTCAATGTCGTTGCATGAGATGCGCGATGCGCATGCATAGCATACGTATGAATTTATGAATATTCGTCAATTCCAGATATCACGCACATACATACACACACTAGGACAGCCGTGATCACGATCAAATTTATACTGCTCGTTAGACTATTGCGACATACTCAAGATTTTGTTATCGACGTGAATTTGAAATATTGTACAAAGTCAGATCCTTGAAATAACTTCAATATAAGAAATATCGAAGAAAAAAGATAATTGTAAAAACTTGAATTTTATCTCGTCGCGAATTTAGATGACAATATTTCTGATCAGTCAAGAACCGACATTATCACGTGGCTCTTTAAATGAGTCACGTGATTAGAATCGCAGTAAAATCGAAAAAAGTTTTTGATAAGTGGAACACCAGACAAAATAGTCAACGCTAAGCTACTATTTTGTCGCGGGTTGTTAATTCCGGCTTGGTAAAATGAGAAAACTTTAAGTTGTTTTGTTCAGAGGACTGATGATTTGCCGCGAAAAAGACAATCAAGAACCTCGCTCCCATTGTACGCGTTTGCGCTACTCTGTGTGTGTGTTTTTCTCTTTTCTCACTACATAAATAACGCACAATTGTTTCCACACTTTATATCCAGCAACTTGGAGGAACTCGCACGTAAATTACTTAAAAAAAAAAAAAAAAAGAAAGAAAAAGGAACAAGATAGAAATTGCGTTTATCTAATCTTAGCGTTCATGCGCTGTTTCGAATTCAAACCGGATTTCAATTAGTGCTTTGGAAATGCGAACGGAATAACGCTATCCGCGAAAATTGCATGCAAATAAATTTTACCAGATTCGTCAAACAAATAAATGATTTTAATCGGTCTAGCGCGAATAATGTAATTTTACAGTGATCGCACGAATTGGCTACGTGAATGCCAAATAAGCTCCGGGATTGGGGTGATGTACATTTTCAGTATCTACATTTACCAAGCGCGCGCGTTCTCGCAATTCGCGCATTACTTCGGCATCGTTAGATAAACACGCTTTGCTCTTGAAATTCAAACGAATCGAATGCAACGACTTTTGTGCTTCGGCGAAATTAAGAGAAAACTCGCAGAAAACGCGCATTTTCGCGCTTGAAAACAAAGCGGCGACTTTTATACTTTCGCGGAGAGATAAAGAAGATTTATTTAGAGCAGATTCCGGGAACACGTCGAACGAATGAGAAGGCGTGCTCACGTTCGCCAGAAGATCGGCGATACGTGCTTCTGATGAATGGAAATTGCTTTGCATATTTTTCCCTCCTTCTCGTCCGCGAGCAAGAAGGTCGCGCGCTGCTACCTATAAGTTTTACAATATCTCTCGACGAAGACGGAAACAGAGAGTCAGAATTTGTCGATCCTCTTCGCTTGCGCGAAGTGAGCGTCTATATAACGTTTACTATGGGCGCATCAAAACTACTCTCTTTCTTTGGCATCTCCTTTCCCGTTTAAACTTCTATAATGCAACTTAACCTGATAAAGCTCGTAAAATGTAAGCTAGGCGAGTTGGCGATGTACAAAATGCAGGAAGCAAGAAGTTCAGAATGATCGAACATATTTTGTATGTATAAAATGTCGTAGAACTTTAAACTGAAAAAGTTAGGAAAATTTGCGCTTATTTTAATATGATGACTCCCGACTGACATGTAGGCTTTTTATTATGTAACGATATAAAAATTACTTTTTCTATATTAACTGAGTCATGAAAACACATATCGCAAAACTACTGCTTACGGTACACTCTGTACGTAGAATAAAGTATGTGATGTTTTTTTCAATCCTCGTTGCAACAAAGGACAAAGACGCACTTGTTTTTGAAAATCCCGTTTCTTACTTTTTCTCTCGGTTGCTCGCTCGATGGCGAAATTAAACGGAATATCGTAACATCAAGGCGGCAAAGTCGAAGACTCGACGTTGCGACGCGAATCGAAAGCGCGTGCACTCGATTTCGGATTATTCGATTCATCATGTTGCAGCTCATTCGCGATAGAGACGGCACGTTAAAACATCGACGCAACCAAATAACAAACAAGTGCAGCGAAGTGAGATTCGCATTGCCGGAGGTTTCTATTAAATCTGTTTCGATAAAAGTTGCATTTGGTTGGCAATTAAATGTTAAATCGTTATTTTAAGAATTCTATATGTTCGAACACATTGAGAATAAAAATATACGAGATAAAAATATACCAGAATAAAAATACAAAAAGCTTCTTTTAAATTTATATTATATTTGTAGTATATTAAAAGACACTGACAACTCGCAAATTCGATAATAATTGCGTGCTTTTCGGCAATGTCGCGAATACAACATAAATAACAATGTTAGGAACGACGAAAGTTCTAAGATACGAATGCTACTTGAGAATCACGCGTATAAATCGTCTTATTCGTGCGAGTTCTCGACTTTTTGCCGAATAAGTTATTCTTTTCTCCGTGTTCTTCGATTTTATTTCCCGGATTTTGTAGGTAGAGGACGATCCCAAATTCTCTTACGATCCTAAATTTTCCTTCGACCCTTGCGCGTATATGCGTTTAGAACCGAACGGAGAAGGTTGCAATCCGCGCTTATTTGCATAATTTAATAGGAGATCTCCTCCATTCTTTTTACTTTTCTCGGGAATGAGTAAAAATTGGTATTCCGAGAAAGTTTGAGCGCAAACATACTCAAATATCAGCAAACTCTCGAGTCCGCGAGCGCGACGAGACACGCGAAGCGGCGACGACGACGAGAGCGACGCGAGAACGAAACGTTAATTCGAGTTAGGAAAGCTCAAGACAGCAACTTTTAAACTGTTTTCAAAGGACATTAGTTCTTGCTCCGCTCGACTAACTACACCTTAATTGTCACGCAGAAAGAAGCCCCGAGGCTCTTATCTCGTTAGAGTTGCAAATCGACTCGTCCGCAAATTATGAGAGCGGATTTTCAGCGCGCGACGATCGAAGTGTTCTTAATAACAGACGACGACAATGGCGGCAATGATAAAATTCAGACAAAAGATGCGCACCGAACGGCGAACAAGATCGCAAAACTGTGAAAACGAAACTGTGATCATAGCGACGAGAATATACCGAGAGTCGTCTCGACAAAAATCGGCCGGGAACGCGACCGACAGAGCGGATAATGCGCGCCAATCTCCTCGTTAGAGATTCCGTAATCCGGCTCAGTTTTTTAATTTCTCTTAATCCGACCCCTTAGAGCCGTTCGCGTTTTTGCAATCCTGACTCGAAGAATTATCTTCATTGAATGGTGAACGACATGGCTGGTTATCCTCTTGCAAAAATAAAAAAAAACTAACGTCCGGTTTCTCACGACGTCTTTTCATCATACGCGAGCATCGCGATAAAAGACGAAACGATTACATTCTGTTAAAATTTGATATGATAAAATTTATAAGTAAAACTCAATTTGATTTTTTTTTAGTCTTACACAACACTTACAAATAAATATACACGATACGAAAAACTCGGAAACTAATCTTCTCTGTTTCTCTCTTCCCTGAAAACGTTAAACGTTTCCACTAATACGCACGTGTGTTAGTTCCCATAGGATTGTCGTCAAGACTGCTTTTTCGCTCAGCCGAACTTCACAAGCGGCCGTTTAACTTTTCTATCTTCCAGGTTAAAGTGCAAAAGAATGTCTTCCGGCATTATCGAAGATAGATTTTCCCGCATTCATTAAAATCTGAAAAAAGAAAACAAACCGACAAGAAGAAAAGAGAACAATGAATCTGCTGAAAGAAAAAGTAGGCATCTATTGTTTAAGTATATAAAATAGCATTTATATTATCTATAAATCAATGTATTAAGAACATCTAGAAAGAGAGAAAGAGAGAGAGAGATTGACATGAGATTCGAAGTTCGCAAACGGAAGTATATGTGTCACGTATCCGGGATTATATAAATCTCTGCGTATATATACAGCAGATAACACAACAAAGCGCAGTAAGGATAATTAAGATTGGTTACGTCATAACTTACTTCATAATGCGGAGAAGTGCAGATTTCTATGACGAGAGAAGAGGTACGAAGCATCTCGTGGAACGGGGCCAAAGCTTTTGCGAAAATTTCAAGACTTAAACCACTCGCGCTCGTTCCAACTTCTCTATGTACGCTATTAGCGTAACTATCTCGATGGCGGAACCAGAGAAACTCATTCCGGAAAGCACGTATGAATTGTTAGATCGAACGAATGAGTGTTTTATCCAAAGACAGACATTTAAAATAAGTTCAGCCCGCAACGGGTCGTATTTTTGCGTCTTTATCTATCTTTAAATTATTCCGATCGTACATAACGACGGCGACAGATATTTCCAGAGTTTTACAACGCCGAGAATATCTTTTTTTTTTTTCAACGCGAATAAAGATCGTAATAGCCGTCTCGTATTCAATATCCGATAAATTACAATAATTACACCTCGGTATTTTTTGATATTTAGTAAATTTTTGCAAGTTAATTTTCTCCGTTCTCCGAGTAGTATTTTAGTTTCGTCTTTTCCCACGAACAAAAATCACTGAAACTCAGTTAGTTTAATTGTAAAAAAAAATTTGCTATCGCACGAGAGAATTGAATTATACTTTATTTTTAATACAAATTAATGTCATTTATTTTTGAGACAAAAAACGCAAAGCAGTGTAATATTGAATTGTCAGATTCAATTACACGCGCATTATAAAGCGTTCCCGCGGAACGGAATACAGACATCGAATACATACGTTTGATAAAGAACTCTCAGTCTTCTCTAAATTCGTTCTCTCTTTCAGTAGTTAAATGCGATTCGACGCCGGAGGGACATTACTAACTAATCCCAGATCTCTGATCGCCGAAGGGCTGCCAGAGAGAATTCCACGCGGGTGAGAAACTCAAAGAGCAAAGTGGAAATCGCGCGAGCAGAAAGCTCTGAGCGAAACGAATAAATGAGAAGGAAACGCGCAGACGGATACTCCATAAATTTCCGTAACATAATAGCGAATTAATAAAAGGATGGAAAATCGAATTAGTGTATTAAACGAATTAATATATTAAACGAATTAGTGGATTAAAAAGCAAAACGTTACGTACACACATGTGACGTTGCACAGAAGAATATTATTATAAAGTTACGCGATTATACACACACGTTTTTTTAAATTTTTGCGAGCAAAACCCATGATGAAGATTTATCGTTCGTTCTTTCTTTTTCTTTTTTTAAATCACGAGAGTGATCCGTGCCCGTTACGAACCCTACGTGCGGAAGGCGCTTATCTCAACCCTCTTTGCCCTCATAATTTATTGCAAAAATTATTTTGTCAAATTTATGAAGATTAACTCGACATGTTAAATAGCTTTGTAAAAAGTAGTAAGCGCATACACGCAGAATTGTAAGTACACACCAATATTGTAGTTATGAATATAAAATGCGATCATTCTTTCTGACAAAAACAGCGTGATACGATATGTCTAAGGAAAGAGCGGATACATAATAAATAGCTTGCAACTTCTTGTCGGCGAGAAATTGTTGATGTTGTCTCCTGCGAGTTACCGTAAAAGACCAATGCTCTTGCATTATTCGCCCCTCATGTCATCGGATCCAATTTGCCTGGCGATGTAGTTGCACATCCTGACGTAAAACTGTCTCAAGGACCACGGTTTTCTCGCCCGCGGCGATGTTTCCGTTTTTCCTTATACACACTCTTCCATTTTCTTCTTTATACGATCGGTTAAACTCTTGGGAACAAAATGCGTTTTTCCCCGCCCCCGATCTTCTCATCTTCACCGTCTCTCTGTTCGCCGCCTCTGATCGCGTTTATTGAATAATATCTACGTCGTCGGTTTTATATAAAGTACGAAAAAAAAAACATATATATCCTATTTGATTTACCGCGAACAAATGCTCTTGTTGAACAGAACAACGTATGTACGTACGTTGCAACAAGCACCGGATGTGCAAACAAACTCGTTTTCAACAAGTTTCCGATCGTTGACTTCGACAACAACAGAGATTTTGGCCAAATAATCGCACTTGAATGCGGGTTTTTAACTCGCGTACGGTGTGTGTGTGTTTTTTTTTCTGCATCCACGATCTCTACAATATCGCGTGAAAGAAAGAAATTTCTGGCACTGCATGATAAACTTCATTCAAAGTCGCTTCTGCATGTAATAAAAAAAAAAAAAAAACGTTCTTAGTAAATGAGAAAAAGAAAAATCGCGTAAAGTAATCCAATTTTATTTCTTATTTCTGTCGTATTTCACGGCGAATAAATGTCCTCGCAATAACAAGCTGGCATTACTTACCGTCGCGATAAGAGCGTACGACTTTTTTTCAAGCATAAACAGTACCAAGAAAAGTCGCATACATATTTTACCCGAAAACGCGTTACGAAATTTCGTTTCACTCTCGACAATAAATTTCCGTTTTCATTTTTTGGTGTGTTAGTGTATATATTTTACGACGGCGGTTACATTCCCTGTGTACCGGCTGCTGTGTGCCGTGCGTTCCACTTTTTCCCCCACACCGGGGCGATATTTTAACTGACATTTATCGATCGTAAATTGAGATCGAACGGCCGAACGGTGGTTTAAGCGCGGGCGCTTTGGTTACCACCAAGAGCGCTCGATACAATCGATTAACACCTTACGCGCGCAAGGGGGAGAGTCATTACGAATAACGAGAGAGATATCTAATGAGATTCGCGGTAGCGGCGCCTTTTAGGCGCGGTTTTCGTGATATCTCGCAGCTATTTGTTGCCATGAGATATTCATCGCGTGCATTTCTCGCCCCGGTTGCGCGGAGCGCAATAAGAAAAGAAAATTTAAGGTTTGCGACACTCGCGGCCGTTCGCGTCTCGGAACGGAAACTCCGATAGCGCATGTCTAATTGAATCTCGTTAACGAAAAGTTTGATGATAATTGAGATAACAGATGCAATAAATGTAATACTTTTGTTACAAATTAAGAGTATACAGCAAATAAATAAACGTGTTTACGAATTGCAAGTACAAAGTGCGATTGTCTAATGGAAATTTTATCGCGTTTACAAAACGCGAGCGCGAAACGGAAATTTGATTTAAAAGTTGAATTTTTTTTAATCGGAAAATCAAAAATAGAATTACAGTATTGTGCAATTAAAAGACTTCGCAATTTCATGTTTTTTTTTTTTTTTTTTTTTTTTTTCTGTAGAACATTATCCGATTTATTGTGTACTGCCTGTCCCAACGTTAATAAATAACTAATGCTTTAATCGGATAAACCTAAAAGGATACCGTCATAATGGCGCATACATTGCGTAATAATAAAATCACGTTGCAAATGTAATAATAAAAGTGATAGAAAATTCAGCAATTTATTGTGAAATATAGTGATCAACACACATGACCTAATTAAATATCGTGTTAATTTGTTGTAAACTCATCAGATATATACCAGCGCATTTTTCACAAATAATCTCGTGTATATGGTTTCAAATTTTGCAAACAAACAATTGAAAACTTCATACATTGATTGCGTATTTTTGCAAATACAAAAGTGAAAAAATATATAGTTAATTAAAATATACATTTACACATATTTCCCATACATATCCTTTTATTATTTTAAATTATTAGAAACACCACAAATTTTATATTCTAATATTAGTTTTTGGTCTCCAAAAAAAAATTGAGATGTAAGCAATATTGCCGTAAAAGACGTAAGAAAAAGCACAAGCAAGAGAGTATTTTAGCCAGCAGCAGCCTGCCTCACCCTCTTTCTCGTCCCTTCGTTAGCTTTCCTTCATGCTTGCCGGAATGAAAACGCGAGCTGGATAGCTTAACTCTTATTTATCGCGGCGCATTTATCGCGCCCTAAGCGTGTCTCTTTCTGGTCTCTCTTATTAAAGTACGGTGGCGTTAGAAATCGCATCGGAAGCCGCCGTTGCGCGCAAGACCGACCAAGTGCGGCATCCTTCCTCTAGGATGAATCAGCTGACACGAGAAAACCGACGAAAATAAAGAAACTAAAGATAAGAAAACAGGGGCGGACAGCGATTTTTCGAAGTTCCTGACGCTCAAACTATTTCTGTACAATTGGAACACGAAACTAACCGGTGATCGCGAACTCCCAATATGTCAATAGCGTGCCAATAGCATCCGGGCACACGGAATATAACGGACGTTATGTTTCGCGATATCGAATAACGATGTATCACTGGCTAATTGTGACAAAAGAGAGAATTTAAAAAAAAAAAAAAAAAAGATCTTCTGAAAAATGTAACAAAAGGTGTGATATTTTATTTAAAAAATATGGGCAACAACTGTTCTATAATTCATCTCTCTTGGTTTATTATATCATTCGCGTGCAATATCGATATCTGTATAAATAATTCTTATTGCTCGAATCGAAAGGCTCGATTTGAACTGCAAACAGGTCGTCACACACAGATGCATCCCTGCGAGAGGTGAGAAGAGAAAGCGACTTCGCGGGATTGGACACATCTCTCGGGCGTCGGCAACGCGCGGATATCTCCTCCGCGTTGAGAGTTGCGTCTAGTGAGGTATGTGTACCTAGCGTACTGGAAAGGCGCGCGCGAGTTTATAGAGAGCACAGCAGAGTTCCAAAGATATATTGCTGGCTCAACAACCTTCTAACAATAATCTATACCTAACTTCCACCGTTCTCTCTCATCGTCCGACCATCCTCTTGCTCTTCTCTAGCGCCGATGTTGCCACCCTCAGTGTCTCTCTCTCTCTCTCTCTCTCTCTCTTTATCTCTCTTTTGCTTGCTGTTGAACGAGCTTGCTGTGCCTCGAAGCGCTTTCTGTTTCGCTGCTGTACAGGGTGGCCCGTTTTTCTTGCCGCGACGTGATATCTCGCGAAGTGGTGGAGATACGAACATTTTGTTGAAATGAAAGTCGAAACGCTGCTTCTCGCGCAGAGCGTGCTGCGATATCGATTAAATCTTCAAACATATAAGTCTGAAAATGGAAGTCAATTTAGTTGCAAATGCATTTGCATCATCTTGCGGGCTGTTACGAACGATATATTTCTTCATGAGAGAAACTGTCTTTTAATTATAATTATATACTATATTGTATATAATGTAATTATGTATATTATAATTAACTATACACTAATTACATACTATATTGAAACGATCACACTTTGAATGCGTTATGAGGATTTAATTAATTTCACATCTTTGAGTTACTTGAATTAACTTAAAATTTCCTTCTTCAAAACATGTTAACACACACAAACACACACTATTTTACATAACGTAAACCTTAAAACTATTTATCTTTCATTTAAGCCGAAAGTTAACGGAGACCTTTCTACGATTCGAGGATAAATGCGGATAGA
This sequence comes from Pseudomyrmex pallidus, assembly GCA_014825455.1. Taxonomy (NCBI): domain Eukaryota; kingdom Metazoa; phylum Arthropoda; class Insecta; order Hymenoptera; family Formicidae; genus Pseudomyrmex; species Pseudomyrmex pallidus. Next base: position 55,386 of record QVNV01007223.1, on the reverse strand, counting down.
TAATTTCTAGTGGAAACGAAACTAAACACCTCGTATACATGTAGGTATTTCAAGAGCCTCGAAGTTAAACTTTCCGACGAACCGCTCGTAATTTCACTTGCGCTACTCCGACTCGCGGAAGCGTTTAATGCTACGTAGTAGCCCGGCAGGACTTCCTCGTCGTTTGTCCACGGGCATATCCTGCTGCCATCAATATGACATAGTACCTCCAACAATAGTTTCACGTTTGAGAACCCTACCTCCTTCTATACGAGAACGCTCATTAACCGATAGCCATGGTCGTAAGTCTATCTTCTGACTAAATCGGCTGACATTGATAGTGTATTAGCTTAACCGAATTATCGAACGACAAGAATTACGACTCGTGCGAATAGAAACGTTATATGATCATACAGTCGTGAAATATGTTTAAATGTGTAAAATTTCACTATATTTTTAGTGCACTTTTTTCACTATCGTAGAAGCAAAAAAACTAGCCAGAAAATTCGAACTATAAATTCGTGCATTTATATGTTTAATAATAAGGTACGTTTAAAAATCTCAACTTCAAGAAATCTACGTATTATTTTAAGATGGAGATCACAAATCCGCTTTGTCATCAACCGAAAGCACAAATATACACGCACAAACATCAGTCGGCAGCATTTTCAATTCCTGCAGGCAGCACTCGTTTCTGCGACTTACTGTCTGCGGAAGGACACTCTTTACCTCGTTGTTGGTCCCGGTTCGTGCAAGCATGCTTATCCCTCTCACCCCCGCCGCTCATCACGACGGTTGCCAGGATCACGAGTAGGAGGTTTCCTGAAAATTCGAGTGTTGTCGAGTGAACTCAACATCTTGCCGCGCTTCGTTTTCCAACAAGCAGGCGCGGCGAGGATACTACAAGGAGAACGAGCGAGAGACAGAGAAACCAGGGCGATGTTCCCGAAGCGCAAGAATGTCGAGCGTGTGACGGCCAGAGGAGTCCGCATCTTCGCATTTTCCGCGGAGAAAAATCCGGTCGCGTTTATGTCATCCTCCGGGAGAAATTTTGAAGCGCCTGCGGAAATGTTTACACGCGCCGCGACACGTGTCGCTTCCACCCCTCGGTGCTGCAGTTTCACTCTCTTTCCGTCTCTTTCTTTCTCTCTCTTTCTCTCTTGGAAAATCCCAGTAACCATGCCACGAAAGTCTCACATGTGCACACGTGCACGAGAGACGTAGCGATGATTGCACCTGCACACTCGCTCTTATATGATAAGCGGAAACAGAAAATATCATCGTAAGTGATATTCTCCTGAAATCATTTCTGTGTTAAAAAGAACGCCGCGTATAAGAACAATATTATCCTTAAAACGTTACTTGTTCTACGGGACAAACTGAAAGAAAATTCTGAAGAAACCTGGTTCGCCAATATTTGTCTTCGTCCCGTATATTGTACCTGACTTGTGTTTGCCACGTTTACTATCAAGACGATTCTGTTTACACTGCTGTGCAGCGCGCACGTGTGACGCGAGAGTCAATTCACTGCTGTTTCTCCTTTTCAAACCCTATTTATTCTACTTAGCGTGTATATATAGCACATACATTGTACATGTACAGGAAAACTCTAATAGTTTCTCGGAATGATTGTACTAAAGTGTTTTTATCAGGCGCTCGATAACGCGAATTAAAGCGTTAGACCGTGTCGTTAAAATAATAACCCTTCGCGTGACACCGCGCGAAACCCGTGAGGTGGAAAAAAAATCATTTCGTCGAGTGGCACGTTTTACGCGCAGCGACGTATCGCGCGCGAGCGCGGAGAGAAAAAAACGCGTCGGTGTAATTGAGCGTAACGTGACCGATTAAATTTCACGCGCGCGTGTACGCATGCACGTGTACGATTGCACCATGTCGCGTTGTTCTCGTACTGCTGGACGCATGTATCAGAGTTCGTTTACACGCGTGCGTTATGAAACATCCGACGACGGTAATGCGACTGTATCTAATCCTCGTAATACGAACGTGGATAGACACATCGATGCAATTAAATCGCAGCGCGATTGAGAAGTTTGTGTCTGGAACGCGCAGTTGCGAAATTCGCGACGGACATTTTTGTAGATATGACATGTTGATGATCGCGCCGAAATATCTTAACTAGCTAATTTGTCGGTTCTGAAAAATCCGTAAACGAGACGCGGCTGTCACTTCAGCATCCTCTAAAACTTCGATACCTAATAGTATCATTTTAATACGAAACGTATCCGCTTGTACAAATCGTCTTTTTCTCGCCTGTATGAGATAGACTTGCTTATCGTTACGATCATTGTCATTAAAGTGATACATGAACGCCATGCTCGCGCGTCTCGGGGATTCACTTTTCAAACAAAATTCCATTTAGATCTATTTCCTTTGGAACTGTATTGGAAACCTACCTGTGAAACGCAGTGATGCGACGTTCTCAATGCGAGAGACGGGCATCGCCTGCAGATCCGCGTGACGTGCATGGAGTGACGCTTCTCCATTTCTGTGTAATCACGTGAACGAAGAAGCCGACGGCTCAAAGAGACTCGTAATTGAAAACTCGCGACTCCTAACAATACCGGCGCAACCGTGTACAAGTATTGTGTTGTATTGTCGCAGCAACAGCACTACTGGCGCACCATGTTGATCTTGCTCTTTGGCGCATTATCCCGGTTCTATACATTATTAATAAAGAAGACATACATAACCCTCTCCGGATTTACCGGACTTTTTTTTTTTTTTTTTTTTTTTTTTTTTTTTTCGAGTCTCATATAGTATTTATGCACAACGTCCTCGAGCGGCTCAGCGGCGTTTTTTAATTTCACTATCATGACTGCAGCGCTAATGAGCCATTGTTGCTAGAATATCTAATTACTAAAGACTTTTGCTTGAATTAGTGAGCGCTAAAAAAAGAAATGCGGGGGAAAGCTATTTATTTCGATTTTAATGAGCTAAAAGTACGACGAAGACAAATACCCGTCGAAGACACTTCGACGCCGCCGCCGCGGCAAAAAGAACTGCTTTCATAATGCAATGAGATTTCTTCTCTAAAATTACGTCAGCGAAAATTTATCTTGGAAAAACTTCGGAAAATTTGAAATGAGAAATCGAAAAACTGTCGAAACATCGCGTATCGAGTTTAAATAATTGCAATGAGACTGATAAATAATAGAAAGATATTTTAAATATATTATTATTTTTTATAACTAGTAATAAATTTTAAAGGTGGTAAAAGCCAGTCGCTGGATGTTTTGCGGATAGATATATTTTAAATAATATCTATATTTTTAAGAGTGTAAATTCTTACACATAATTTTGAAATTTTCAATTCTTAAAACCATATAGGATGCTTGATTTGCATCTCATATATGAGAATACCCATTTTTCTTTCCCAATTAATTTAGAAATTATTTTGCGAAAAAAACACCTCGGCCAGAAATCGAAATTTTCGGCTTTCCGTGGCAAATATCTTAATTTGATTATGTTTTATCTCTGATCTTGATAAAATTATGTTTGTTAACTGTTTCATACATATATTTTGTGTCATTATATGATTTGCTGCATTCTTTCAAGTGCGATTACTCACTCGTGAATCATTTTTGTCAAAGAGTTACACTCCAATCTTGTCGCGTCTGCATATTACGTATATATCCACGCTTCCATAATAACAGATGCACTTTAGTACACATAAATAAAGACGGAACGATGTATATGTGACAGAGCGGAGCGCATGTTCTTTGGGAGTTGCTTATACACACAAGCGATACATCCTTCCTTTCACATTCTCGCTCCCTCGTTTCCCAACGCTAGTTTATCATCTACATATCACGTACGTGTTGTGTCACAACCGATGACGAAGGTGAAGGTCATTTACTGTCCATTAGCTTTCCTTTCCATCATGCTAAATACGTTCATGCTAAAAAGAGTTTCCTAACATCTGATATTTATATAAAAGAAAAAAAAAAGTTAACATCAGTAAAGATATTTTACGTAAAGTTAAATTTTTTCCCACTTTTGCTCAACTTTCTGACAAAACAAGTCTTTTAATGATGGCGTAAAACTGCGGGTCTCCATTTACCAGCTTGACAACTCTGAAAATATATTACATAGTGCAACGGATCGATTCTAAACATGTTGCGCGGAAGAAAGGAAATGCTTGCGCCATTCAGAAGATCTTTCGGAACAAAGTGGAAAGTTTGAGATTTTATTAAGAAATCGAATCTATATCGAGGTACGATATTGCATCAGGCATCTCTCTACACTTGTTGAAAATATTGTTTCGCGAGTTCGTCGAAAGCACGAACCGTGCCCGTGTCGCGAGTTTCAATCGCACATTCGCCAATTTACCGTTAACGTAGCGTCGAAATGCGAGAAAGACCGACAAATAGCATTACTAAACTGGCCAAAATAAATTGAGAGCATGTAACAGACGGAATACGTGTCATAAACGTTACAATAAAACCTGCCCCGCTCACGGAGATTGATCGCTCGGAATTGTTACGGCTGACATTTCTGCGAACATTGCAACATCATTTACAAATCCAACAATCCAAATGTTTGTCAACATATTTTTTTCATTCTTTTTTTTTTTTTCATCGACTTTACATCATACGTTTATATGTTTAGATCTCAATTATTTGTAAATAGTAGTCAAAAAATAGTAGTTAAAAATTCTTTGTTGTTTAGATTCTATTTTATTATAATTCAAACAAAATTTATGCCTGAATATTCATGCCGCACAAACTGATCTTGCTGAAATATCTCTATAATGCTTCCTGAATCAATAAAAAATACCAAAATAGAAACTAAATTGTGATACAAACGGCAGATTTCGCGATATAAAATTGGATGCTATATCTGGCAATAATATCGAGAAATGACTGGATTTTGCTGTTAAACTAGCTTCGTTATTATCGCGTTATTGTCAGCGAGTTTATTCCATAATTTTCGGCAAAAAGAGAAGATTCAACGGGATAACGTTTCACGATGTACAAATACTAAATACGTTAATATCGCGAATGTGTGCTAAACGAAGAATAAGACTAATAATTTAATGACGTCTCGTTGTATATGTGTTAATTATTATGATTGATCAGCTGTGGAATACATATTTTAGCTCGTAACTTCGCAAACACGCGCATTCTCTTTGCGCACTCCATTTATCTCTAATAAATTTACATGGTGTTTTCCATTTTTCTTATATCACTGTACAGTGCAACCCTGCCTGAAGCACGTTCGTTAATTCAGTTTTAGGAGTTCACACAGGTAACTTATATAACACTCGTCTTTCTACCAACTTTCGCTGCTACCTACCCATTTATTCCGCTTTTTCACGTCGCTCCTCATTTCTGGGCTACGCGAATTATACGAAAAACCCTCGCATGTGGCAGCGCTCATTTTTCGCGCTTACTCATTTTCACGCTGTTTCATTCGGACGCATATTTCAAATTGCGCTGACATGAAACGTTCCGTGCCAATTCAAAGCTGGAAATATGAATTATCTTTCACGAATACAAAAAAAATATAGCTTTCGCATATTTTGGGATCGGAAGCGTTACATTATTTTGACGAAAAATCCATTATAACATCTTTCGGTGTTTTTCTACTATTTTGTGACATGTTCCCTGACATATTTTATCAGTTTAATTTCTCAAAAACGTGTTTCGGAAAGATTTCCGCATCTTAACTGCACTTGCCTTCCACAGCGGGATCTGTACTTCTACTTATCTATTGTATGAATACGTAACTTTTAGTACTCTCGCCGTGTTCTCTCTTAGAAGATGCCTTGGGTTGATGTTATTACCGCCTATCAAGTAATCCCGCACTAAACGGTCGCGTAACCGTCGCCTCCAGGAGCAAAGGAAAGGAACTCTCCTCATAAAAGTGTTACGGCGCGATAGGGAGCGGCGAAGTAAGTGCGGCCTGCACGCGGAAGTAAAGAGCCGGCCGAAGAAGCAGTTGCCGGGCGAAATGCAATTTGTATTAATTTCAACGGAATTAGGAGTTACGCCTTTGGGCTGCAATTAAAATTTGCATAAACAAATTTTGCTCGTCGATTTAAGTACGAGAAGGATGAGAGAGATGTTTTCCTTCCTACTTTGTTTTTTTTTCTTTCATGTCTGGCCGACCATTTCTCTCTCTCTCTCTCTCTCTCTCTCTTTCGGCCAAGCGCATTTCCGCTGATTGTTTTACTTCTGTTGTTCATATCGAGAATGTACCGTTCGCATCTCTCGCTACAAGCAGCAAACTTTTTAAGTGCCTTCGACCGTAGCTCTCTTTTAGAAAGCTGAAAACACGTTAAATACTTATGCAGAAAAAATCGATTATATTTATTCAGTCGTAAATTATATTTACATCTTTTTTTAATACTCACTTAAAAAATATTTTCTTAATATTTTCTTAAAAACACTTTTTTTTGTTTGCTTTATTTTTTTTTTTTTTTTATGTTCTGCAGTCTCTATCGCGATATTATATTTTGAAAAATTCACTTATCAAATCGCCGAAAAAAAATTTCCTTTTTTCTCAATTTTCCACATCTCTCTGAACCCTTTAATTCTCTCCAGCTAAAGTGCACTTCTTCACTTCGCCAATTCCGCGATACTTCTCTCTGTCACTCTTCCGTAATGAGGCAACCATTTTATGTCTATTAATACGATGCCAAAAAGAATACCGAGTGCAAAGAGCTTGTCCGCGCCATCAAAGAATCTTCGTTGCCGGTTGAGAGGAGGAATTACGCCTGTACATTAGCTTTGACGAGTTGAAGTCCGCGAGAACGCGGGAAAACCCGAGGCCGGGTGTGGCCAGTGGGGGTGCTCGAGGCAAGAAGAGATACGGCTAAAAGTAAGGGATGGTGCGCGAGGGGTGCGCGGACTTACGGGGAGAGATGCCAAGATAAAAGGCGCGTTTTATAACAAGCAGCACTTAGGGAACTCGACGCCCTTACGGCCACCGGGACCAGTACGTTTAATTAAGTGCAGAAATATTCCACATTAAAGAATTAAGCAGGCGTAGCTGTGATTCCCTTCTCCCGAGATTTCTTCTCCCTCGCTAGCGACGAGACAAAAGACGTGCGCGCATCTTTCTTTTTTCTCTGGAATTTCTTTCCTTTTGTTTCTCGTGAAAATGGCGAAATCAGAATTTTCGCGAGGGCGCGTATAATTTCGTTTCATTCGTTTTTCACACCCGTCTACATTCACGGCGGAGAATGCAGCAGACTCGCATTTTAACGATAAATATAAAAAAAACCTAATATTACTAAAACAAAAATGTAAAATATTTTTTTTTTAAATAACAAAATATGTGTGTAAATCTACTAATATCTCGCGAGTGAGAGAGAGAGAGAGAGAGAGAGAGAGAGAGAGAGAATCTATTTTTTTCAACGAGAAATCAACGTCACCAGCACAACAGCTGATGTCGCATCTTTCCAGACGTGACGCTCATACGCGAAAGTCAGTCGTGCCTCTCTCTAAAAAGCGCAATTTGCCGACTTTCACTGTTCAACGAGATGCAGAAGTTTATGGATACATTTATGCCGTTCCTATCACGGCGATTAAGACCATAATCCGATAAAATTCGCCCGCTGGGTCAATGGAAACTAGGCGAGGATGTCCTAGTTTCCGAACCAACGAGCATCTGCTAATGAGTTTAGTCCCGTCCGTGGAAGCGCCGTGGTAAAAGGGTTCAAACGACTTCAAGAGCCTGACGCTTCCGTCAGCGGAACACACTAAGCTCTATCGCGAGAATATGTTGCAGAAGTTACGTCACCGCAACCACTACTAGAGGTTTTTTTCCGAGAAAACACTTTTTCTCGCGGAAGAGGAAGAAAATATATATATCCTTTTTCTTCGTTAGACGCGTCGCATCAAATGCGGATTTTGTGTTTCAAAAGCAAAACAAAAATATATAAAATAGAATTTTTTATCGTTTCTTTACAAACCCGAGAGAGAGGTAGTCTTTCCATAATTCACAAATATGTTTGCGTTCGCATTGCCGCAAGCGCCGCCAGTCTTACGAAATTTTACGTGACGTAACACACAACGCGGCAGATATGCATGCAGCGTTCGTTGTGCATTTGCTTTATCCCGAAGGATTCCATGTGGCATGGCGGAGTCACTTCTGAAGCGGAATCTTTACGACGCGAAGATGCGTCAGATAACTTTTTCTTTCGCAGACAAGAGAGTACCATTTCCTACGTTTATCTTTCTCTTCCCCTCGCGAGCGCGTGCTAGAACGCTTTTACATATGTAATCTTGTGCTGTGCGCGCCATTGTTTTTATTCGCCGCTAAAACGGAAGCTGCCAACCTCTACGTGAGAAAATAGACAGAGAATTTTCCATTCGAAGGTGAAAATCCGACTAATTCTTGGAGCACGCGGGATTTTTTAGCGGAAAACATCGTCTGAGATACGATTTCCGAAAACTCCCATATTGTGTTATTCATCTGCTTAGAGAAATTCTCGCGATATAAATAATATGTATGAAAGAGATTTATTATCTATTTCTCTTTGACGCAGCACAAGACTACAAAAAATATTGAAATATTCTCTGTATGGGAAAACTAATATTATCTTGAACAATATAATAGGTTTATAAAAATTCCGTGTGTTGGCAAACATCATCAAAATGAGCAAATAAGGAGCAATAAAGAAATTTCCGTGCGAATGAGTCTTTTGAGACGTCGCACAGACGCGGAATATTATACGGAAAGTAAGTACGCGATAAAGCTGTATTGTATGAACAGATATGGAGAGAACACGGTACAATAAAGGAGATTGGATTTATTCGAATGCATTACAGTAATACGCCTTCACAGAGACCCACACACAATGGGCGCGGTCTTATCTCTCAAACTTCATTATTCACGCGTTATCTGTGCTAAATGCCAATAATCAATATTGTTTACACGTTAATATGTAGTATACGCCTGTTTGAACGAGTTTGATCCGAATTATGATTTTCTTACGGCTTGTTTGTTGCACGTTAAAACAGTGACAGTTAAAAGCTGCGAGCTTTATTGAAAAACGTACTGAACCGAATGGGCTTTTGTTGAAACAATGATGTTAATTTAAGAAAAAACCGTGTCGTGTATTCTTTCGTCGAGAATGATAGGTTGATGATTTGTTAAAAGAAAAAAACATGCTTCTCTCGGCGAGAATAGATATATAAATAATACATTATTTTTTACATAAAATATTAAATAATAAATTTAATACAGTGTTTGTCACTTGCATTGAGTAAATCACAAATGAAGATTATAAAGTAATTTTTATACGTATCTTTAAGTATAAAGTAATTTAAAGTGTATTTTCGTGTAATTTAAATAAATAATTTTATACGATAAATGTCAAATTTAAATTTTCGATTGTACAGACATTGCGCAGTCATGTGGGTTTCCGTTATTTATAAATACTCTTATTTAACGTGAAATATATTCGCATTCGCGAGATGCGAGGTAAACGAACTTCTTTATCATAGATTCAACGAGATTGAAATAGAATTTCATCCAAGTATAATTAATGGCCGTTCTCTCTCGAGCGCACTTGTGTAGCTGCCATGAAAAACATGACGTCAGCATGAAACACATTCGTTCGCGATCCGACGAGTCACGCTTTATACAGGGAAATCTCATTGTTGAGAACATATATATAGATTACTTGTGTGTACAATCGCGAGGCACTGCCTTGTATTACAATTTTTGTGCCTGTGAAAGTCTATCTCCGAAGTTTACAAAGTTAAAAAATTCTAAATAAGTAATTTGTCACGTTATCAAATAAATGAATATCGACCGTGTCTTCGTGGAATCTAGATTAAATATACGAGAAACGGACGAGTAATATCATTGGATATATAACATGTTCGCGTAGTCGTTCGAACAATTATCGATTATCAATAGATTGCGGAAATTTGTGAGGATTCTCTCAGGACGGACAGCATCCGAAGTCCATCCGAGGTCCAGTTTGGTGTGTATGTTATTTTGTGTGTATATTATGACTATGAACATTGATTCTCTGTACTTCTATCTCTGAGAAAGAGATGTTATAATTATTATTTCTAAGACGAAAAAGAGTATTCAAAGGCAAGTTTCATGACAAATTACTATTGTGTCGAAGAGTAAACGTAACGAGAGCAAGAGAAACTTGATACAAAGACGGCAACGCGGAGTCAGATCTCGATGCGGATATGTTTAAGTTTCCACGTCGCTGTGTGTGTCAAACTCAAATCATTAAGGAAATTCATATCCAGTTCCATTACTATTAGTCTCTTGCAATACATATAACTTTCTCCTCGCGGATTGTTAACCGAACTCGTCTTACCTCCAGTGATCACACGTTTGAGCAGAAATCAGACTCTGTAGGTTTCTCAGCGTATTGTGTGGCGATGTTTTCGCCGTCTCGCGAATTCGTATACAGCTTCGTGTACAAAATTACATTATGCATTCTCGTACGTGACGAGTTGAATATTCGTCAAAAAGAAAAAAAAAGATAAATAAAGACAAAAAATAGAACGAATGTGATGTAGTTCTGGGGAAACTCCGTTGTTAAGTAGGTTGCTCTATCTTACAGTGTAAAGTTAGGTTTATATGTTAAACAAACATTTGCCAGTTAAATTGATTTGCTAACAAACCGTACGGTTTACATAAATCTTACCGTACGAGAATGAGGTATTATATAATAATATAGTAGCGAGCAGATAATGCGTTTTGATCTAATAAAATATTTTGTATATTTTCTCTCTCTCTCTCTCTTCCTCCCAGTTTTAGCCTCAACATGAATTATATTTAATACTGTTTAATCGTCTTTATACATACAACCATCACGAACCGTGAAAGTACTCAAGTCTTTCCTTTCTTGAACTGAAAGTTAGCTCGTCTCAATTCCCGCGGCTTTTATTATCCAGCAATTCAGTCGCCGCTGCGAAACATGAGATGCGGCCTCGGTTCCATGCTGAACTTCCGTCTTTCCGAGCGGATGCTCGCGGCAGCCCGCGGGGTTTAAGTACGAAGGTTCAAAAGAGCAGGAATCGTCGGTCGTCGGTGCTCGGTTACGGTAGCCAAGTTTCTCACTAAATCCACAAAGTTTTAGCAGTGCGATTTACCCGCGGCGTGCCAGGTAAGTCGCCGTTGCAGACACGCTGCGGAGAGCCCAGAGGCAGTTACCGGGTGCGTGATAAACACCGGCGTATCCTGATGAAAGAGCCGCAAGAATAACAAGAATAACTTTACTTTCGTTCTCGAGCTTGCAAGTCTCGACGCACTCTTCCGGCATGCGACTTTACGTTGCGGTATGTTTCAAAGTAATCTGCTTTGTTATTACATAAAAAAGAATCAAAGATGTTATTACATGAAAAGAATCAAGAATGCGCTTGGCTATAGTTTTAGAAATTCATTTTGAAGTCGATATTTAACTTGGTCTAAGAGATGGTCTAAGACTTGGTTTTAAGAAATAGTTCTAAGACAACTATTTCTCTTTTGACATTCTGATGTGGACCAGTTCTGTTACATATTGCGTTTTATCACAAGAGGCACGGTAGTGTCTTGCGCCGAGTATGGAATATTAAAAATGTAATGTAGATCGCGTCGATACAAAATATTTTTGTTGCAGTAATGCGTAGTACTATACTAGGTAGCGTCTTGAGCAGGAATAAGATTTGTCTATGCAAACATCACTTTATTACAATAATACGACGGAATACAACGATATGAGCAAAGCTACGTCTTAACAACATACTCGTCTCTGGATTGAATCTCGCTCAAACATCTCTCAACTCTTTTTGTCGTCACGACAACTCCTTTTTTCTATCTTCTTTTCTATATCTCCGCTATTCACATCGGGTAACAATATATACACATTGTCTAAATCTTTTTTTTATAATCCACAAAGTGGCTGATTTACGTAGTTCAGATATTGTAACTTGCGAGTTTAATTTTTTCCATAGATAAATCATCTATTTTTTGTTGTGAAAAATTGCATCTAATTTTATATAACAGTGCAAACTATTCGAATCCGCGTCTGTAGCTGTAGCTTATTCACCGCTTTCATCGATCACGGTCTTGAGGAGGCCAAACATGACTCTCCGTCTTGTACAATTTAATCAACGGGCACGGATTTATCGAACGGAACGTCGAACTTAACCCCATGTTGACCAATTTCAACGGTTTACCCTCACTGCCTCGTTACTGGAAGCCTCGGGGTACGTAGACCGAGGGCTTACGAAGGAGTTGGCGGAACAGGGTTGCACACCTTCTCTTAACTGTGCCACGAGGAGTTTGCCATGCTATCGTTATGCTCGGCTCTGGTACTGGCTAGAAGGAAGACGACAGAGTGGGCTCGAAAGAAGACTTATGGCTCTTGCACACACTAGCTAGGATGCAGCAACGCTTGACATGTGGCGGGAGACGGCGCGGGTAGCCAATCAACGTCTTGAGAAAAATAATACTCGTAGATATTATCTCGATAATAATGCAGAAAATTTTTAAATTGTTAATCAACTCTTTTACCGGAAAAATATCCTTTACTTTGTAAAATTTGACAGAAAGTTTAAAAGATATGTCTTTATGTTTTTTGTGATAAATCTGTAGAAAGGTATTTTGCATTCCTTGCTTTGTTTTTTCTTTTGTTAGATTAATATTTAAATTTCTTGTTGTCTCTTTTTCGTTAAAAATGTTAAAAGCGCAATATCTCGTTATACCGACGTAAAGTGTCAACCCTATTTCGATTTTGACCGCGGTCCGCCGTCTCTCTGTCGGAATGTTCTATCCTATATTGCCTGTCAGCTAGTACCAGCACCCTCTTTTGCGCGTTCACTATCCCCTCCCAGATAACCAGCCTTGGCTGGCATCCAGAGTTCAACGGGAGTTGCATTCCAATAGAGGCTTTCTCTCCTCTCGTAGCGCGCTTCGTTGGTAATGCATGCATACGCGAACGAATGCGGGGCGGGCCGCTGTAACACCGCGAGTGCGTAAGGGTGTGCGAATATAAAAGCCACTTCGATAAATTCCAAGTGGGAATTTATATCGCCGCGTATTGTTCCGCAATGACACGTTCAATTTCTAAAAAATCGATTTTCCATTCGCGAGATAAAACATTGTTGAATATCGTTTCCTCTCGATTCAGCGACCTATGGTTTTCAACCGTTAAAAAAAAAAAAAAAAAAAATGACACTTTATAACAACACCATAAATCGACATATTCCGAGATGTAAAAAATAATCGAATAAATAAAATAATCCTAATAATCAAATAATATTATTCTAGTGTAATAAATTGTAATTAATCTACATGTTAATTAATGTCGATGAAACAATATAGGTACAAGATATTAATACTATATTTTGGCGAGCTGTCACGCAAACACGTGCGATAATGAGTCAGCGTTTGATACGTGTTCTTTTGAAATGTAAAACCCGTGTCAACAACAACAGCATGTGATACTACTACGCTGCGTCGAATATTTCTCAATCGCTTCGTGTATATCCCTCATTATTTTTCTATTCTTAACACATTTATTTATCTCCAAGTTTGAAGTCTATTTATTCATTTGATTAGTATTGAGCAGAACGTGTGGGGAAAACCTGTGTGTTCTGCTTTGAGCGTGAAGGATCGAACGTGCAATGTATACGAAGAATGTGGGTTCGAACAGCTGGTCAGCCGTAACTTCTTTTACGTAGGTAATCAATTTAAGTTTGGACGGCAAATAGTGCTCTTAGGGGGAAAAGAGTGTGAATGTAGGTGTACATATACTCGGTCAAATAAATAGCAATAAATATCGTGCTATCGGTGGAGATTGAATTAAGAAAAAAGAAGAACTCGACCGTTCTTTATCAGATATTCTTTGCCGTCTATTCTTTTCAGATCGCAGTGCGGAAGAATTTCTTCTGACGCACGATTAAACGGCCGATAACAAAAGCGCCTAAATGGCAGCAAAGCGTCGCTTTTGACAGCATTGTAATAATTTTGCAAAAGAATATTCAGGTGCTAGAACATTATACTTAACAATCTGGCGGTAAAATCGAATCGAGCAAGGCCGTCAATGTGTCAGCACTCTTACAAAGTTGGCCAAAACGGAACCTTTACGCGACTTGACAGGCTCTCACGTCAACTCTTTTTTTTTCTCTCTCTCTCTCTCTCTCTCTCTGTCTCTTTTTTTCTCCTCCTTTCTCTCTCTTACTTTTTGATTGAACTTTTTTCAGTGTCATGCAATCACGCCGCACTATCTATCTTCGCGAGCCAATTATCGTACTTCGATCACGATTTCGTCGTGGCCCGAAGTTCGGTAGACGAGCAGTTGAACAAACAAAGAGCCAGAAGAGCAACGAATAGATGTTTGTGCCAGCGAAAAACGCGCGCGCGAGAGAGTCGCGAGTCAATAATTAAATCCACTTCCTGGCGAGCGCGCGACGGCACTTTGATTCTCATGAATGTTGAAGAAACACGAGGAGTGAGTGAATTATGCTACGAAGCGGAAAGTGGAGAAAGAAGAAGGTGCGTTTGAAAGCAAAACGCGCGAAACAGGTCGCTCGCGAAACTCGAGCCGGTAACTTTCGAGATAATAGAGGTCGCGTTCAACGAGCCTGCATTATTTCGCGACGCGTTATTATTATGCGCAAAGCGAACCCGATATACCTGCTTCGTGTGCAGTCGGAGCGAGTTTATTCTGCCGTCGCGGTGTCGAATGTCGATGCGATCGTTTTATAGATTGATTGTGTGTGGGAGTTACAGATATACCACTTTTCTCCTAAAATTTCATTTTACTACACATATAATTTATAATATACAATGTAAAATAAAATTCAAAATTATTTTTATCATATATCTACAAATGTGCAAAAATTATGAGGCTGTCCTATATTGCGTACTATTTTATAATATTAATCTCTTCGCACATAAAAAAAACCAGCATCAAGAGTAATTCGCGTTGCTTCGATTTGTTCAGCTATCCGCGCGTTTGTTGCGACACTGCGGAGCAAATAAAAGAAAAAAGCGCGAGACAAGAGCGGAAAAACCGCGAAAGGATCGGGAAAACGTAAGAAAGAGCGTGTACCGCGGCGCGGCAAAGAAAGCGAAGAAAAGATAGAGACCGAGAGAAAGGATGCGCACCGGATACGGAAATGGCGCAGTGTCCCGCGGGATACGCGCGGCGATTGTTTTGGCCGGGCTCCCATTTCTACGGTTTTATGGGCAGTCGGCGGAATTTGCGGCGACCCGTATATAGCCGCGCAACGAGCGCCGGCACTTTTGCCTCGTGGGTCGCGGCCGTGGGTCGCCATTAGTTACAGACCTCGCCGCCGGGCTCTCCCCGTCTCTCGCACTTCTCTCTTTCTCTCTCTTCCACTCACTCTTACGCGATTGTTCTTATTTTCCAAAGTTCCGTCGAGAGAGCTCACCCGGTTGTGCCGCCGCGACCGACTGCCGCCGTCAACCCCGCGCGTTTCCACCCCAGGCTCTCAGCCAGCTTTTTCCAGACGTCCGCGCCTGGTACAATGGTTACACCGTCCTTTGTATCGACGCCGAGATCGACGCGTCGGATACCGCTCGAGTTACTTCAGTTCAAAGTTGAAGCCTAGTTTTTCTTCCGTTAACCGGCGAGGTCGTACCCTTTGACAGGGAGGGAAAAAATAACACATTTCCCTCGGGCGCGTGTCTCCCTTTCTCTTTCTTCTTCGATGGTCATTAAAATAAATTGGATGGTGGATTAATGGAAGGAAAAACTAGCATTAAGGTTCATTAATAAAATTCATGCAGCGCCTAAGTAGCAGCGCTAGTTTAATAAAAAGTTTCTATATAGACTTCACCGGGACCGTTGCGTTAACAAGATAATTACACAAAATTCTTGTCTACAAAAAATAGCAACTATAAATCCGCAGAGAAACAAGGAAAATCGATTTGCGAGAGAATGTATTATTCTTTTGTGAAAATACAAATGCGAAACACATGTGTGTTTTGTTTCGCATGCGAATCGGTTACCTGCGGCTTTTTATCAAATATTCGATTTTTATTTATTAAAGCGCGCGCGTTCGTCAACATGTAGGAGCGTACAATATAAATATTTTTAGATGAAATTATTGTTCTCCACCGCACATATATGCGCTATACGTAATCATCAGATACAGATTTTCTGAAAATCGAGCAATTGTACAAGTTTTTTGATTAAATCAGAAATATTCGAGACACATCGTTGTAAACAAACATGCTGGCGTAAAAGCCACAAAGAGCTCACGGTTTTGCTTCCGGTAGGGAGATCGCAGTAACGATGTGTGCGCGCGGCAAACTGGCCTTAATTTGGTTAAACAATTTCTCCCTCTTGCCGCGAGGTAACTGTTGACGCGAGTAAACATGTAATATGAGATGCGTTGTATGCATGACCCTCCTCAAGTTCACAAGCCGCGGAGTTCGTGGAGAATTCTCTCTCTCTCTCTCTCTCTCTTTCTTTTTCTTTCACTCTCTACGAGATACACTTGGATTAAACTGCGGAGATAGATCTATCCTCCCTCGCCGGCTAGCAATATCTCTTCGGTCATAATATATTATGCACGCGGTCCGAGATTCCGCGAATTCTCAGATCGACCTCTCGCCGAAAAGGCTCTCGAATATTGCGCCGCGGCTATATTAAGACGTTCAATACTTTGAGTCCGTCGAAGATGTAAGACGGGCATATAACAAAATATCTTGATAGTTCAGCGAATTAAACTCTCGGGCTATTGCAAAGGGAGATAGCGTAACTCTCAAGTTGCGGCCAGCACAAAGCAACGCGAAATTGCGCAATATCGCTCATACGAACGGTCTTGCAGATTAAAGTACTAGCTAAATTTAAATGGAAAATAACAATGGAAACTTGCGCTAACGTAAACTCGTCTCGTGATTGCGTCGATAAAGTATTTTTGCTACTTTCTCATTCGTCAAATAATAACGTGTTGATGACAGGAAGATTCTAGAGAAAACATGTATTTTATAGAACGTAGATTTAAAAATGCAGCCAACGAAATTAGATACAAATAAGATAATAACGTGCTTTTACGTGTTCTTATTGCTCAGGTATTTTGAAACTTTAACAATCAAGTCTATAGCGACAGTACACAAATCGTTACATGCAACATGTAGGAAGCGTTATTACCTCTTACGAGACGCAGTCGTATGCGGTCGCTATTAGACAACACGAGCGTGACCTGAATTTACAACAGAAAGGGTTAAACACGAGTAACAGCATATAATGGAACCGTATACGAATACCACTGACGTGGAGATTTTAGCGTAATAACTATGTTTGCGTAAATTAAATAGGATGCGAGTCTAACAGTCTTACGCACGCTGCTCAAGAGAGAATATACATATATCTTTACATAATAAATTAGAATAGTTATATATTGTCAATTGTGCACTGTGACGGATTAATCGATTTTTTTCTCTGTATAAATTTCTGTATAAATTCAGTCGAGTTTTTTAATTTTCTTGTTTGATACTTCCATAAATATACACATCATTAATAATTAGTACAATATATTAATGCGATTATATTTTCTCCTAGTTATTGTTTTCGAAATCTCTCTATTTTAAAATTATTTGTCAATCTTTTAGCTGATTAAAAATTTAAACTTAACATTTTATTCTCACACACAAACATCATAACTTGTAAGTAGCTGTAAGAGAAAACTTGATCTAATTGGGAGAAAAGCAGAATATCGTGAATTGGTAAGACGTTATCAGGATTCATTTCGATAAGTTTCGATGATCTCTCATCGCAGAATCTTGGTTTCGCTATCTTCTCTCTCTCCCTCTCGGTCTCTTTCATCCGGAAATTCTCGTTACGAATCGGAGTGACAGCAAGAGGCCATTTAGCATCGGATCCAGCTTACCCTCGTCAAGCCTCGTCGTCTTATATTCAACTGACTGTCGAATTGGCTCGACTTCATGGACCGTCGAGTCGACGTGTACTCGAGGTATTTTTCGCGACTCGAAGAAGCCAAGAACAAGCGCGATTTCCATAATCGATATCGGCGAGAGAAAGCGCCCTGGTTCTGGAGACTTCTCCATCGCCGAGAGAGACCGTGTCTTGTTTTTCCTTCTCGATTCGAAAGATGCCGCCCTCTTCTTTTCCTCGACTTTCAGCTCTGTCCCCCCCTTCTCGCTCTCCGACCAACGCGCGTTTTCCTGATTTTCTCCAGTTATTTCCCGAGAGAAGAGTCATCATCCTCGGCAAAAATTTCCAGGATCCTCGACCGTGTATGTCCTGCACTGATTATTTGAGTTCCGACGGAATTACGATTTTCCGATCGAGTGTCTTGGCCACACACAATCCTTTCGTGAAAGTGAGATGACGTAAAGCGACGGCTTGTTAGCTGAGAATATTATCTCCAAATTGAAGCCTGAGTAATAAAGATATATTGGTATTTAAGTTGACATCAAACTTCTCGGATTTCTCTCTCGAGCATACTTGTATTTCTGACAGCTACATATAGAACACATTATATCTGATCATTTCAATCTCCGTTAAACTTCATACACTAAGCGAGTTTTAATTAGCGGTGCAATAATAACGACATTTGAGTTATTTTAACCAGTATAATTTACCATTATACTCTAATAAATAATAAACAAACTGTAAATTACCTAATACTGATACGATAAATTATATTACATCCAACATCAATTAGCATATAAATGCAATATCATTAAATCAACACGTAGTATGTTATAACTTTCTTTATAATTATTAAAATAAAATCTATCTTTTATAATTTTCAAAATATTATATTTTAAATGTGATCATAACGCTTAAAAGATATGTTTAATCATAAAAAGAACGTATGTACAAGCAAATTTTATATAGGCGATTTTATATTTTATATTTATACACATATTAAATGATCTCTTTGTGTATAACCTTTGACAATTTAAACTAATTAAATTTACTTGAATATATCCACAAATTGTTTACATGGATATTGTTCTGGTAAAATCTACTCTAATTAAGAAAATTGTATATCACATGATTTTATAAATAGTCTAATTTTTTTATTGTATTTTATTACATTTAAAAGAGATATTTATAATTTTAATATTTTTAAATGTTTTTGTTATATGTGTTAATTACTGCTGATAAAACAAGTTTCAGTTTCTATTTCGTATAAACTAGTTCAAAAGTTACTTGTGTATATAGCCAGAAAGTCAAGTATTATTTTTACAAAAAGAATCCACGGAGGATATCAACTCGTAATTTTATACTCGGCCACAAAGCATGATATCCTAGAAGAAGAAACCGAGAGATATCCAAGTGCGGAGTACTTTCTCTGAAAGATCTATCTCACTGTTTTCACGTTAAGAAAACTCGGACTTTTGCTTTCATGAAAAATCGGATTTGTGTCAGAACTTATCATAAAAAGTACCAAAACGACGACATTCCGGAAACACACACACACACATACACATTGTCGCGCGATGTGAAAATAAATGGAACGTCGCAAACAGTGAAGAATCTCCAGTGGTCATCGACATGCGTTGTCAAACAACCGCGCATCATCTCGTTCCGAAATTCTCCGGCCAATTCTTCTCAATCCTTATCCTAGGATTCTTTTCCTAGAAAATCCACCTTGGATTTCCAGTCGCGTTTCCAATAACCGAATAGCTGTCTCGTGCATTTCTTATCTGATTCCGATTTTTTTGTCGGCAGCAGCCTTTTGTGCAGCCGTTTCAGAATTTTATTCAAGCGCGACGCATTTGTGAATTGCGAATTTTTACGTTAATTATCTTACATCTCAAGAATAAAAAAAAAAAAACATTATGACTGTTCGATTTTGAAGAACATTTATAATTTAAATTTTCTTTTGTTTATTTTACATTTATTTACGAGCTTATCCATTTTTTTTCAACGAGTATTCATGAAAAGATTTTTACGATATCATATTTTATCATGTATCATATTTTTTTAGTATCTAATCAAGAAGTAAGGAGTTTAAAAACGTTGGATGTATATGCAAAATATATTTATATATATTGTATACATACATAATATGTATGTGTATATTTATTTATTTATTTTTTAAATATGCAAATTTGTTAATCTCTTTTTAAAGTTTGCATACCTGCGTTTTTCATAAAAAAAAAATAACGGTCGTTGAATGATATTAGACGGAATGCCGTTTTCCGCGTAGAGTTACTACAAACGTAGTAACGACTCATCGAAAGAAAGAAGAGAGGAATAAGGGAAACGAGTGAGTAGATGAGTAAAAAGGAAACGAGCAGAGAAAAATATAAGAGAACGTCAGTAACGACTAACGCGAACCTCGCCGAGAAGAGAAGGACGGCATCTTTTAGTAATTACTCGCCTCCGGAGGGCGCATTACTCTTTGTCGGCCGACGTACCTCGGATCTTATCGTCGTTGAGAGAGAAAGAGAGAGAGAGAAGCGGGCGAAATAAAGGATGAAACTGCAGTACCTCTGTAGGAACCACTTTTGTTCAATGGAATGAAGAAGCGGGGGATCGGTTGCAATCCCGACTGTACTTTTTTTTTTTTTTTTTTTTTATGTGAACGCATCTTTCGCATCTCTACGGTAACAATATCGATACCATCAAGAAAGTATTTTATTGTAAATAACATTATGTTTTTATTAAAAATATAGTAAGAAATTATTATTATTGTTATTGTTGTTGTTGTTGTTATTATGTTAATGTCGACTTCCCACCGTTGATGAGATAACACTTCCCGATATCATCGACGACAAAAATAATATTGTCTCACGTATAGATAAAATCTCTTAGGTAAAAAAACTGTTGCTTTTAAACAAAACAGTTTCGTCAGAAGATAAAGCAACAAGTAGCGTGCTCGAGAAAAGCTCGGAATTGATCCTTAAGCTCTAAGTACAAGCCTGAATGTCCGTGCAGAATCTGCGCAGAGAGACTATAAGATGATGGCCATTATCCGATCACTACGACCGCACCGCCGCGCCGAGGAGTGCATTCAAAATTACCAGGCTGCGGCTATTCAGCTTTTCAGCGCCCTTCGTATAATGAGATTGCGGAGTGATTGATCGTCCTGTACATCGATTTTCACTTGTGAATACAAGTAAATGCAATTTCTTTATCAATCTCCAAGGGTTGCGTGTGCGAATGATAGCGAAAGTATCGCGAATACAACAATAATTCTTTTTCGTTGAACTCTCTCTCTCTCTCTCTCTCTCTCTCTCTCTCTCTCGTGTGCATGATTACGCACGCGTTTCTTTTTCACATCAATTTTTTCATTGAAACAAAAAGCAAACCTAATTTAATTTTTACTTTTCAACGTTATTACGAGTTTGATATATAACGCTTTCGCGTGCACGTGACTGAAGTAAAAGTGAAATCGCGACTGACTTGAACTTGACTGCCGACGCAACAAGTAGTGCAAGTCAGTATCAGGATAGGAACCGCAAATCTTCGTGCGGTGTACACTTCCAACGCACACGTGTCACTGCGAAATCTCGGGATAAAAGTTCACGGATGTTGAACACTTTTATCCGTCCGGTGTATTTTGTCGCCGGTGGCGTTTCTTCGCACGCCATACAGAGCTGCATAAAAAAAAAAAAAACCCGCACGAGTTTTACGTCACAGTAGTTTCTCTCGCGCAAATTTATTTAAAAATGAGTTTTTCAACATTCTCCCGATTGAATAATATTATAAAAAAACTGAGAACACTGAAATTTCAAGAAAGAATGAAATATGATAATAAAGAAACAAAAATAACATAACTAAATTCGCGTTTCACTTTTCACGTTTTTCATTTCGAGAATTTTTCGTGTTTGTCGGATGAGTGTCGGGAGTGTCGAATTCAGTCATAGGCGTTTGTTTACTTACGCTGCGAGTTTACTCTTGTACGAGTAGCATCGAGTAGTTTTTGAACAAACTGTTTATTTTGCATTGTGTTTTATTTAGTTCTGTCACCTTTCGAAATTTTCTAATTGCTCTTATATTCGTTGATATTCGTATTGCACGTACGTACATGCATACGTGATCGACGAATGTTTAAGCACCATTCAGCATCTGGAAGAGCAATAGAGAGAGAGAGGAGCATCGATAAACTGTCACGAAGTACTCATCGAGCCGGTGAGTGATTGTACTTGATTATAAAATATTCGCGTGAAATGCTTTTGTCATAATTGTCGATGACGAGCGCAACTTTTCGTATTCTCGCGCCGTTTAAAAGCGCGCGTGTCAACTCGGAAATATTTAAAGGAATTTATTATTTATACATTTACATATTTTCTTTCAAAGTGCTCGTGTGTTGTTTACGTGTGTGCAAATAATAATTGATTTGACATATTTATTTTTCGACGGATATTGAACGCGTTTTTGTGCACTTAAAATGATCAGTAAACAATTCTCTCTTTATAAAACTGAGACACAGTTCTGTAAACTGTAATAATAACTGTATAATAAACATAGTGCGATATATTATATATACATATAATAATACAATAAATAAGCAATCAAGAGGTAATCAAAAATAGGCGGCTGCTTTAGCAATTGCTTTTTGACTGAAGACAGTTTTTTTAATACATCGAATGTCACACACGAACAATATTTTATAGAAAAACGAAATGTAAAAAAAAACCATTAAAACTACACGTTACGCATTTTAATTATTATTTTAACGTACGCTTCGTATTTATATTTTAAGCTATTTTTTTCAAAATAGCAAATAGCTTTTACTTTCTCATATTCGATTCCAATTTTTCGTTGGATTATTTTGAATAATGCAGATACTAACGTTGCTTTTCATTCGCCATTGTTATTTTCTTATTTAAAACAAATTGGCCATACATGAAATATAATTTGCATCAATTACGAACATTGTTATTCGATGAAAAGAACACTTACATATATTTCTTTCGTGCGTACAACATTTGAACATTAAAGTTTGAAAAATTCGACCGTTTACAGCTCTCATTTACAATTTTTTGATCGCGTTGTAGAAAAAAGAGATGCGTTCTGAGAAAACAAACAGCAAGAACATTGTTTGTGCATCCCGTGCGTACCTCTTTGAGGCGTTCAAGATGCTCCTTCGATCACAAAATTTTACTCAAGTCTTAATAATAGCTCACGCTCACGAGAACTGCTCGTTTTGAGCACACGTGTAAGCATGTCTCCTGCATTTTCGCGTTCGTAGGTGTTTTCATTCCGCAAATGGAGGCGACATTGTTTTCGTGAGACGAGGCGCAACGTGTCACGACTGAATGGATCGTGGGGACGAATCTCTAAAGTCTGAAAGCTTTCCCGTTTGTCCCGTATGCTACGGGCATCACGTGCATGCACTACAAGTCCACCATGTTTGCGCGATGCACTGTAATACGATATCGGAAGAGCACTATCTTGGTCCAAGCAAAAGAACATTAATAACTAAATTTAAGTGGTTCGGAGTACTCTAAAGAGTATTGATTCTTAAAATAATTATTATTAAACAATTTTAATAATAATTATTATTAAATAATTGTTATCAAACATCTGTATAAATATGTAATATTTATACATGTTTCTTTACACGTTTAAATATTTCACGTGCTGTCGTATAATATTTGCCAATGTGACTAGAATGTTAAACATGTCGCAAGTGAAAAGAGCATATTTACAATTCTCGTGTTGCGTGTGAAAATAATTTATATCCAGTACCTCGTGAATAAATCTGTGAAAACAGTCCGCGTTCACGCAAACGGCGTTTTCGATTTATATCGCGGCTTGTCTCATCAGTTGTTTTATACGCATGCATAAATAAATAATTAATAGAAAAACGTTAACCTTTCGCGATATAAAAAAAAACACGGTTCTTTGTGATCTTTTACGTGATTATATTTGCAATCGCATTTCTCGATAAAATGAGCGAGAGTGTGATCGTTATTTATATTTACATTTATCAATATTATCGTCTATTATTTATCTTTCTATATATTTTAACGATCTCATGTAATGTACAGTTTACGTATATACTAGAGTTTACTTAAAGTTATTCGCTTACTTACAGCAGCGCGCGAAATACACACTTACCAACAGACTTTGTGAAATATATATAAGTACGTCTCTCTTCCTAATGTAATCTTAATTAAAACGTCACGTTTAATTACTTTTTCATCTGAAAATAAATACGTAGTGGTGTAAAAGCAACACGACTTTCTTCGCATCTGCCCGACGCTCATGTAAGCTTTTAATTATTACTTTTATCTTATATAAAATCAGATGCAAGAAAACCGTGAGCGCGCGCGCAGAAAACTCTGCAATTTTCCTATCTCGCGTTTCCTTTTCCGCTCGCTTCTTTGATCGATCTCCTTCTATAACCGTGCCATTTTTTCTCTCTTTTGAAGCGATCTAATTGGAAAAGCTACGTGCCTCCGCTGAACAAGCTCTGAAGAGGCGTTCGCATTTCTCATGCTTGACCAACGGCGGCGCGCTTTATTGTTTCCGCTAATACACTTTTATATCGCGGCAATAATAAACCGGTAGCGCAGCGCGCCAGTTCAGTAATCCTTACCGTGTAATGATATTATCTGGCGAAACGCTCACAGATGGTGAAGTTAACGTTAATTGGATGTGCGTTGCTGTTGCTTTTTGCGCGCAATCATGCCCATCGTGCGACGATACATTTCCGAATAACTCTAGCGTGGCAGCAGAAACTATTTTTGCCGGATGACAATTAAAAAAAGAAACAAGGAGTGTAATAATTGGTTTTTGTGTGATTGTAGAATTTCTATCTCGCACACACGTGTGTAACACGTTGAAGAAAAAATAAAAGTAAAGAGAGAAAAAAAAACGAGTTAATGAACACATTTGGAAGTGATAGTTCTTCAGGCAACAACGTGGGGGTTAGTTAGTGTCTCTACAGTTACGAAGTGGCATTTGATTGTTTTTCTTCTTTTTAAGTCGTTTTACAGTCGCGAACACACAGCTCTTTTTTTTTTAATTTGTTTCGGATATCTATTGTACAAATATCTTGCACGAACGAGGATTGCGGGTAGAGCGGATAATGTGTAGAGAGAGAGAGAGAAAATCGGAGAGAATAAAGTAGCGCGCGCACGAAAGAGCACAGGACAGCACTATCTGGATTTTCGTTCGTTCCCACCAATCACGAGGGCAGCTGTCTCCCGTTTTCTTAATTTACCTGCTATCTAAATCCGCTGTCCGGATCAACATCCAGATCGCGGATAGCACGTGTCCTGGTGAACATCGTTAAATTTCCTCTTCGTTCACAGTTTTATCCTCCGTTCGGACTGTCGATCTGCCAACTCTCTCTCTCTCTCTCTCTCGCGTCCACCCGATTTTCTCGTTCCGTTTTCTTTTTCGCTCTCTTCTTATTTCGCTGCGTCTCTCTTATCTTAATTCTCTGCCGAGCCTGATGGCGAGACGTGACGTTCTAACTCTAGCTATGCTTTCCGATCGCAATTTCTCGAAGGTGGACGACGTCTCTTTCGGGGAGAGGCCTCGCTCTTTCGATAAAACTCAACTTTATTCAGGAACATTGTTTTCTTACTATGTCTGTCTTTAACAAAATTTTATTTTCGTACGTTTTGGCCGACTTCCACTGATTTTGCTTGCCAAATTACGATCGGAAACAAAGATCAGAACAAGAAAAGAACGAAAGTTACAAGAACTGAAGATATGTAAAAAAGAATGTTAGTCTTTTAACAGATAAATACATCTACGTATATCTTAAATATAAAAATTGTATGAATAAATATTTAATTATCTTATCAAATTAGATTATGCAAGAAACTTTTGTGTGAAAATGAAAATGGAATACTTTATGATAGATTTATCGAGGAATAGATTAGATACGAGAAATAATAATTGAAACAAATTGTAATTTAAAACATTTTACTTATGAAAAATCAAAACTTGTTACACGTAAATTTTACTGTTAATTTAACGAAAGTAGTGGCACATTGTGTGAAAATATAAATTCTCTAGTAAATTGTAAAAATGTATAGATGTATTTTACGAATAAAACGCCGCGTTTAAAACGTTATCATACATTTTAGTTAAAAACATATTGTTTGATTTGTTCGTGGATAATAAATGCTCCGCATTATGTTAAATCTTTACACACACGTGTTAGTGAAAATGTCATTCGCAGTTAAATTGAGGTACGGAGCCTAGAACTATTTTGACCGCACATGGATGCGATACGAAACTTTTAAGAGATAGACGATGGCCAGAAAAGCGCATTTACGAGCTGATTCACGAGAATGGTCGACAGTGCTTTACTACGTGAGATTCAATCGCAAAGGAAATGACTAGCTTGTTTCGAAAAAGACGTAAGCGATTTATAGAGGCGGTGATATAGCAAAGTTTTACGCTTTTCTCGTTTTTCCATAAATGTATGTGGAAAAAAGACAAATAAACATAACATGTTTTTTGACACAATTCCACGTGTTGACCGTTCTTTTTATTTTAAAAACGCGAGATATTAAATGCGATAAAAAAAATTTAGAGTCGCACAAGTGATTACATAAATTAATCCGAATAAACACGTAAAATATTTAATAAGTTTTTTTTACAACATACTTTTTGCATACGTAGTATAGCGGCGCGCATGTTCTCTCTCATACTGCTAGAGAAATAAACTGAAATATTCTAAACTCGCGATGTTTTATGCGCAATATACAAAGCGCACATGCCGTAATATCACAACGACAGGTAATTTTACTTAATGACAAATAACAGTGATTTCCCAGAAATTTGTGACTATAAAGCGAGAGATGATCTCGTGTTCTGTCAGGAAATTAATGAGTACACGCTTTGCAAATCCATTTTAGAGCCGTTGTCCTCTAATAGAATAACATTCGAATAGCTTTCAATCATTGCTTTAGGCATTACTCAAAAGCAGTTACAGTTGTTACAAATAAGCTCATTCGTTAATTAAGCTCGTTACTACCGATAACTTTCGAGCAATTACGTTTATTACGCGCGGTTATGTATTAAACGAGATTCCACATATTCCGTAGCAATATCGGTACGTGTTTAAGCGTTATTACATTGTTTCTTTATGCGCGCGACAGTTAAGTATATTAAAACAATTAAATATTAAGAAATAGATATAAACACTGTAATACACCGAGAAAGAGCAAAATTTTTATTATTTAATAACGCAAAACGCATCAAAGTGACATATACATATGTAACGTACATTTCTAAAATTAAACAGAGAAACTTTGAGATTTTTCTTCCACATAAAAAAAATTAAATTTCGAAATTACAAACTCGAGAATAAATTTTTACTTAGTATTACGGTAATAAATCAAAAGTTTGCTGAAAGATTTGCATAGTAGCCTTGTTCGATCTGCAGCTTCACTCTAAAATGTTTATAAATCATTCAACTTTCTTCGAAGATACTTTACATCACTGTGAAGTGCTGGCAGTCCATTTCGTTCTTCTAAAAGATTTATGTATCAAGATGATTCCCCCTTTCAATATTTGATGATAAAAAAAAAAAAAAAAAAAACGAAGATACTCTCTTATCTGTTTAAACATTTACGCGACATTGCTGGTTTTATGTCAGATGATCTGGAATCGTGTAATTCTCTGCGTATTGATATCTAAGCTAGATGTAAAAAATCAAAATTACGAGATCAATTGTTGCGATCAAATATATATCTGTAGATACATAAAAACGATAAATAAACAAAATAAACGTTAAAATATATAAAGAATTCTTTAAGAGAGCAAATATTTTCCAACAAAATAGGAAATCGCTTAGTTTCAGAAATTGAACTTGTGTACTATTTCAAGGATCGATCAGGAAACTGGTGTTTACCGATTCTAAGCAAATAACGGATTTAGGTGTTCAAAACAGAATGTGCCAAATGCAGATGCAATCTCTTCGATTGCACCGCTTGTGTTTAGATATTAAAGTGCCAATTAGCGATTTTGGCGTATAATTGGATGCACATAATAGTTAAACGTGCGATTTACCGCCGATCATGCTTTACTACCCCGATAATTGTACGAAGATATGTTACATCGATGATTACAGATTTGATACCGCTATACGTTCGCGACGTCAGCGAAAATGCAATTACGTGTGATGCGCGCGCAGCGGCGCTTTGACCCGCTAGCAAATTAGCTTGAACGGTTTTTGCCGGGATTGCCACCGATTGCAAATTCCATCAATCTGATATTCGTTATCAGGTCTCAAATACGCGCGCGCGCTTCGCGAATCTCACTTTAACGTACGTACGAAGTTGTACAATCTCTCTCACACATCTTTCTCACGTTACGTTTTCTCATGGCCGATTCCGTGAAATTAGAATTAATCGGTGAAACGAGACGAATATATCCCAACATTTATTTAGGTCGATCCGATGCATTTCCGATGCAATAGATATATTCTTTTTCTTTACAACAAGCGTCCGACTCTTACGTAACAAAAAAAAAAACAAAAGAGTACTGAACATACATTGCGCTGACTTCATGGAATTGTGCGATCTCCATCTAGTTTCTGTTGGCATTACGGTCACTAGCGTCTCTCGTAAATGGAACAGATTCGAACGTATCTGTTATTTACAAACGGATTCAATTTTGGTCAACAATCTGTGATCTAACGCTCTCTCTTCCGAACAGATTGACGCCGAGATCGGTGACACGTCACGTCGCATTTTAACCGTGTATTTCGATTACGGAATTAAATTACAAATCAATACACGTTTATATATACAATGTTTATATATATATATATATAGCTGCAATGTTTATATGTATATATGTATAGTTACAATTTTATGACAACAACAATTATATATTATATTCATTAAAGCGGACGCCGTAATCGAGCAATCTGAGCGGGCTACCGCAATGCGTAAAGTGAACACACTAATAATACGAATAGCTTCGACGATGTAGAAAGGGGATAGAATCATGCGCAAAACAACGAGGTAATTGTGTGAACGCAATTTCAAGCGGTGTAGTATTTTAGTAGTATATAATGTTACTTGATACGATAAGTATATGTTACGCTCTATGAGTTTCGCCATTTTGTATCTTCAGACTTTTCAAGTGTTTAATCACGCAATGTTTCCGCAATAAAAGAAAAAGAAAACAAAACAAAAAGTAAAAATCTTCACACACGTGAATTTATCGAAATAACGGGTCTTCAGTTAATTGACAAGCAATAATATCGCCTATCCACAATTTATTTATATACAATTTATTTACACATAAATTAAATTTTGGTAAATCAACTCAACAAATAATTACGTGACGTTCGAACGATTAATTGACCTCGAATAATTAGTCCGAGCACTAATAATTAAGTAATCTTTCTTATTTAACAATTGACTATGCCAACTCAATATACTATTTATATATTTATTTATATTTATGGCATTATACGTCCGTATCCACAAATCGTATATGGAATATTTGAAATCAGAAGGGGAGAAAAAGCGAACCGACAGAGAAATGAACAGAATTGCAAGGGTATTATGGGTAGAATAAGATTGAATCATCAGATCTCTAAACCCCAATCATGGCAGACGCATCGGAGTTCTCGGTAGAGAAAGGAACTTGAGGCGATTCGCGAGAGAGCTTTGACGCACGCGAAAGACTCGCGAGGTGGTTCGACAAGCGGAGATTTTATGAGGGTGGAAAAGAGGCTTTTTTTTTTTGCTCTTTTTTCTCGGGAGACGAAGTACTCTCGCTCTCTCTTATTCCCTCTCTCTATCGATCTCTAGAATTCACACACGAGATTCTTTATTCCTGGCGAAATCAACGAGTGACAGGATGGAAAATAGTAAGGAAAAGAAGAGGAGAAAGTAGAAAGACGAGTGGAAGAAAGACTAGGGAAAGGAAGGAGCAAAGATGTACGTAAGTCGCTCGAGAGACATGGAGGAGATTCATCGCTAGCAACTTACTGTAACTTTTTTTTCTATAGTGAAAGAGAGAGAGAGAGAAAAAAAAGAAGAGAGAAGAAGCTTTTTTTATCGTCCGGTATCTTTCCAGAGTTCGGTTTTCTCAGTATATTGATTACTCAGACACAAGGTATTGTTAAATTTTCACCTCTTCCTTCTTTTCAATAAAAGTTTTTATTGCGTCAATTTATTTGTTATTTGGAAAATTTATGTTTTTTTTTCTTATATGATTGCGAAAATATTCAGTTAAGGTGAGAGAGGTATATTGTTAAGTTTTAATAAATTTCTTCTCTCTTAAATCTCGCCACGCACAAATAGCAAGAAACGTCTTATCTTGGCTTCTTATACGAGAGACATTTATACAACGCCTTAGGGTGTGAATTTCATCTACACCGTGCACTTTGTCTCCTGTCGAAGCTATGAAACTTTCGACCTACTTCGACATGGAAACTATTTCATACCACCAAAACGATAGAAAGTTCCTGAAATATTTAAGAGACTTGAAAAATAAATCGTAGCAAGTATTATTGCGTGGTGAAACTTTCGGCCGAGTTTGAAACTCCAATAACGTTTCGTCGAAGTTCGTAGTCGGTCGCCGTTTAACCAAAAAAAAAAAAAAAAAGAAAAAGAAATCGATTCGTGATGGCGCGAAAAAAATATTCCAGTGAAATTAAAAAAAAATTACATAAAAATTCGAGACCAGAAAATTGTCTGTACTTTTTTACATTTTGTAAAAATAATTATATAATTGTTTTTCTTATCGCGTCATTTTAGTGTTAAACCTACACTGAAATGATATTCAAAAGAGAAAAAAGAGTAACAATTTTATAAAAAGCAATCTCACGATATACCAAAACGGCATTAAATCTTATATGGCGCTTACTAAAGACTACGTATTATAGAGATTTTGATCGGGAATTTTTTTTTTTCGTATCAAAGACTGTTGTTGATGACACGGAAAAGCCAATATCGAAGTGGGTAAAGAACCGTGAGCCGCCTTTTTTCTACATAGAAAATATATTTATAGCGCACAGCGCCGGAGATAAGCTTTATATACATCACCGGGTCACTATATTTGTGTCTAGAGATATAATGAACATTATTTTAACAAATGAGAAATTATTGTCGAAATAAATTTAATTTTACAGTTGCTAATCATATAGTTTTTCTTTTTTTTTAATTTGATAACTTGTACTTTGGATTGTTGTTTTTGTAATAAAACTGAATAAGTAACTATCAAGAATAGGTTTAAGCAGGAAGATATAATATTATTCAACTATCACACATATGTATGCACATAGCATCAAGATAATAACATCTGATTAATCATTTATTATAAGTACATTAAGGATAAGAAGATATGAAGCAAAAATCGATCAATAGAGATAGGCAGAAGCAATTTCTTCATTTTCTCGGAGTTACTTAGTAACTCTCGGAGATTCTCTGCATCGAGAAGTCAATTTGAACTTTCTCTCAAGAAAGTTTGCGGCTTCATCTAGCCAGCACAAAATCCTTCTTTCCATGCATGTAGACCTAAAAGTAACGAGTAGCTGAGATACTGTTTTTAAGAAAGAGAAAGAGAGAAAGAGACTAGAGAGAGTTTGATCACATGTAAAGACGAACGTACCAGCAATTTAAAAAAATAAGCAAAGAGAATTGTTTCAGTGTTTGTTATCATTAATTAACGTAAATCCAATTAACATTTACTTATATAATAACGTCATTTATTATAAAAATATAACTAATATAAAAATTACCATTAATTTAATCTTTATTTATACTTCAATCTATTCGTCTACTTAAAGTCTCTTGAAGATGTTTTATACTCTCACATTTATCAGACACCAAATAACAAATAAATGAGAAATTTTAATTAAATAGTTTTTCTGACGGTCAAACAAATAAGCGGTCTTTGGTCGAAAAAAATTCTCAAACACTTCAAATAATTCTATATCTGCAATTGAATTCTACAGTGACAGCAATAGATAGTGACGAAGCCTTGACACAGTATCATTTAATTTCTCTATCCCCTTTTGTTGCGATTGGCGGCTGTTTACCGCGGAGGCGCGACTCGAAATCGACACGACTAACGGTGTTACTGAGAATCGCGTTTCGATGAACGCATCTCCCACGTTCGTCTGCATTGAATGTCGATTGACGTCGGCTCTGCTGTATTTTTGTTCATCGACCATCCTGCGGCCGATAGCGCGTCGCTGCATCGCATCTGACAGATGGACACGGACTGATTGATTGAGTTCTATTTTACTTCGTCAGACCAGACGCGTTTCGTAGCTCAAAAAATATAAAACTTTTGAAATAAAATTGATTTCTAAATCATTATTAAGAATAAAATATGATAATAAGATGAAGGTGGAAGTTTTTCGTATTTGTATTTAATATCAGAAGCTACAACCGACAACGATTGCATCGATTTTGATTTACTTACAGTTTGACATATATATTTAGTCTGATTGAAAACAAAATAAAAATACAGATACTCGTTTTGAATTGGAAATATAATCAACTTTCACTTTTTGTGTGAAATTAATGACATAAACACCTTAAATATATCCATTTCCGTGTTTAATAAAAGCTTCTGAAGTTTTTTAAGAAGAACGACGAGGTTTTTAGACGTTTGTAGACGTGAAAACTAGATGCAAGATATAATTACTTCGTTGCTTATAATTATATTGATAAACGAGAGGTCGGCTCGCCGATCATTAATTTGATAAGATGAATCGAGTCAAGTAAACAGAGGAAGACAGCGTGCGAATAGTATGCGCCCTATCACGGGATCTATAAAGAAAAGTTGATTGATTGGAGAAAATTGCTGACAGATTAGGGAAAATTAATGGAAAAACGTGCGTGCGAGTGCGTGCATAGTTAAACGTCGTAGTCGCTCGTAAATGAAATCTTGATGTTCACACGCAAACGTTGAAAAGTTTTTCCGATGGAAGTTCTCTCTTTTACACACACAGATGATAAGTTTAATTAAATGACTGACTCTCAACCGAGAACGCTCTTGTTCGCGATCTAAATCTGCCTGCGCAGATAATTTATGAAACACGTCAGCACATGGATAAACTTGCGACGGAACAATGTTCTTGTTCGAAAATATTTATAAACTTGTGTTTTTTTTTTGCATTTTGTTTCATTACTTGTTTGCTTGTGCTGATAATAATTTATCAGAAAGACATCTGATAAAAATCATGTGTAGAAATATACAGAGAATAAAGTAATAGAATAAAGATATTATACAGAGAGAAGATACTGAAGAAAGATACACAAACGTCAGAGAAATAAAATTTATCTCTTTTATGTTTTTGAACATTAAATAATGCATTATATTCGGAAATAAGAGAGAGAAGATTTCAATTTGTTTATTCAATATTGTGTATTGAATAAATTTTCTTGACCACATTATACCAAACATCTTTTTTTATCTAAAAATACGGAAACATACACATAAGAAGTATATCAAAATATTATAAAAGTAGAAAATAATTTGTAATAGGTTAATATAAAGCAGAAAGAAAGAGAGATGTGTGCAAACTATATGTAATTTTACAATATAGGATAATTTTGCATACGCTTCAGTCGATGTGTCTCAGTATCATTTGCCAATAAAATCATCCACTATTTGATCAGATGAATGAGTAGTCACAACTATAAAATCGCGCGCATAACCGGCAAAAGTAAGCGGCCGGAAAGTGAAGGATGAGAGAACCGAAAAATTTCACACACCACAAAAAGCTGCATTAACTATGAAATTTACACCGACCGCGATGGTGCGCTAGGTCGTGTAACAAAACAGAAAAAAGTCAAAACTCGATACTCGCGAAATTAACGCTCGCGGTCACCGATTTCGTTGGGTTTTCAGAGGGGTGGAGTTGCGTCGCTCATGCAGCACACTGCTCCCTCCGTTCCCGCAGGTCGCCGCCGCTTGTGCGTGTAAATTCTCCGGTTAAATAATACACCGTCGGCTTGTTAGTGCGATGCACGTATCCCGTCATCGAACAGAAAAAAAAAAAAAAAAATACAAAAACGTGGAAAGAGCGTGGAGACCAAACGCGCTGCGAATTTTTCGCGTAAACAGCATCGCAAATTCGGCGCATTTTAACACCCGTGCACAGCAAATACGCACAACTTGCTTTTTTTCAGCGTGAGAGTTGCGACTGCTTGCGTCGGTAATAACCAGCGGATTCGAAAAATATATCAATTGTGATTTGACTGGGGGCGACAACAACAAAAAAAATCGAACGCTTTGCCGCATTTTCGCTAATATTCGCGGAATAACGGAAAACCAGAATGTAAACTAATATTTTGTTTTTTTAACATGGTTAAACCGTAGTAAATAAAATTCTGCTTGATAAAAAAAGAGTTTATAAGTAGTTTTTTTCTTGTTTTATTTGCTATACAATTACAATCAAATAAATTTATTTAATAAAATAAGTTTAACAAATAAAAAGATAATCAATACAAGCCGTAAACAGGGGTATTTGTGTTTTAATGATTTTTTTAATGTTTAACGTCAAACGTTTCGATTCATATTAGGATCTTCTTTAGTGACTATTTTTATTTGACATTACAATTAAGAATTAATTCTTAGAAAGAAGATCCTAATACGTATCGAAACGTTTGATGTTAACATTAAACAAATCATTAAAACACGGACACCCTGTTTATGGCTTGTATTGATCCTTTCTTTATTTGTTGAATTTTGAGCGTTGAATTTTATCAGGTATATAAAAATATATACTAAAATAAGTTTATTTACTGTTTTTCAAATACTACATTCTGTGTGTGATAATCATCTCTGGATAATCTAAAATTCCGGTCACGTTGTACAAGTTGTTCACACAAAAAAAAAAAAAAAAAAAAAAAGAACGCAAAAGCTGCCTCCCTTTTCAGCTCGACCCGCGATGTCTTCGCGAACAAAAGGCTAAGCTACCCTCGCCGATCTTTTCGAATCACAGTAAAGAAATGCCTCAAAAGCTCTTCGCTACAATCGCGCGGTGACGGAATGAGCTATTTAAGAGAAGGCAAAAAAGTTTCTTAAAAAGCGAACGAGTGTAACGTAGACATTTACAATTTTAAAGCGGTAGTTTTGACACCAAGTTGTTTTGCACAATATCTTTGATATTCATCAAGAGAAATATGTTCGCACTTTTTACAATAAAAGAATATCGTAATGTTTACGATACTTACAACTTAAAAGATTGTTAGAAAAGACATGACATCATTTAATATACAAAATTTACAGGAAATGTAGTTTCTGTAAATTGTCAAGACTAATTTATTTATAAAAAGTCGCAATGTTTCTTAAATAAAAATAATTTGTGAACAAGTGTGTGTGTGTGTGTGTGTGTGTGTGTGTGTGTGTGTGTGCGTGCGCGCGCGCGCGCGCGTGTACATATATATACATTCTGCGTCAAATATTAAACATTATAACTAATTTAGTTAAAATGATAAAATTTGATTTCTCTCGCAAACGTATGGATTTATGTTAAAATCTCTTCTCTATGTATATTATTAATATAATACTACGCGCAATTTTGTTGAGCGATACGACCGCTATTTATTAATAACGTGATAACGGGATGAAAAGGATTAAATTCCATACGGTAGCATTAATAGTCCTTTTATAGTATTGGGTTCATCAAATACGCCATTTAAATCGCATGTCGGTCGCCCAAATGGCCAGGCTAAACCACATAATGCTTGACATACACATATGTACAACAGAAATTATTTGTTCGCGAGAATTCTGTTCAAAACGAAATCTATTTTGTTATTTTCACATTTATCATTCTCAATAACAATCCATATTTTTCTTGAGGGTTTTTTGCGGTAGTTTTATAAGCAAATTATTAAGTTTGTCGTTTCTAAATGGGTATGCAATTAATTTTGATCAACTGATAAAGCAGTAATGCGCTCTTTAAATGTCATCGAACGCTGTTTGAAACGATCTCGAAGCGAAAAGTTCGAACGGCACGAATTTCGTTGTAGCAAATCTCGTAGTGGCGGCGCGTTTCCTCGTTGCTCCGACTGTGTGAAATATATGGATCTTCGTGAAGAACGCAGAACAAAATTAATTTCCGTTTGGTATAACGGAAGTGCAGCCTAGTAATAGAATTGGCTGAGCCGGCGCGGCCACTGCGGATCGGCTGCGTGCAGAGAGTACAAGAGAGCGCAGGTTGAAATGGCGGCAGAACGTCGAATGTCGTTCAGAATAAAAATTGGTATAGACGTCGCTCACCTGCACACGAGCCCATATTGTATGACACCGCGAGATTCGGATGATTTATTACGTAATATCGCGGCCCGAGCGAAAACTCCCAGTCCGCTTTTTCTTCCCGTCTCCCTTTTCTCCCGCGTTTCGAAGGGAGGGGAGGAGAAATCTCCTCATCCCCTTCTCCGCTCTTTTTCCGCAATTTCGTGCCGCCGTTGTGCGTGTCTCCCATTCGCTTGTGCGAACCAGCCTCTCTTTTATCTCATCTCCGTTCTGCGCACGCTGTGCGCGAGATATCAATCGAAAGTATAACGTTAAAGAATTTATCGATGAGATTGAGAAATCACTCGTATGACTACGGTTGCGGTTATTTTTCGGAGTTCCGGATCGATTCTGACGCTCGGACGAATATTTGAAAAAACGGTGGATTCTGTTTTCCTTGCGGAAGTACCGTGATTGAAAAAAAGGAAACTCTTGGAAATTGGAAACTCTTGCAAAGACGCTTAATTCATTAAAGTATCGTTACAAAAAACTGTTTTATTTATAACGTTTAATTAAACGTTACGAATAAAACAGTTTCACTTGTTACTAACGTAATTATATAATATTGCTCGCAAAATATTCTTTACCGTTGAAACTTTTGAAAAACGTAAGAGCACAGATTTCCGTGAAAATGTTCTAATTAACTACGGGTTTTAAATTTCAAACTTTACTATTAATTGATAAAATTATTTCAACTGAGTTACAAAAACAATTACAAAATTTAGTTAGAAAACTTTTATACAATCAACGTTACATTAATTTCACAAATGCCTCAAAATTATTCGTTTACTTTCGCTACACGCTTCTCTTGGATTCATAAATGATTTTTTGTTAAATGAATTTATTGCTCACTCTTGACCGACTCGTTTTGCGAGAAGAAAGCAACGCGCGGCGCGCAGAGATCGCGCTTTCATGTTCGACGAAGCGTTCGTCGTATTCGCGAGAGATTTACCGAATTTTAACAAGACTTATCTTTCACACAGCTGCTCCTTCCGCAGCTGGGTTTTCGCAAAGGGTCCGATTTGCCGTGCCCCCCTAATTTTGTTTACCCCCCGGTCGAGATTTCGGCGTGCACGGTGACTTTAACCCGAGAATCCTTGAGATGCACCGCACTGCCCGCGCAGCGCGTTTCTCTCGTGATTTCTCTCGTTTCTACGCCAAGAGCACTTTCCGGACCATCCTTAGTTCTGTGCCGCCGGAACTTTCCGAGGTTTTTCAACTTCCTTTTCTTTTTTTTTTTTCTTTACGAAAAGAAGGAAAGGGAGGTAAACTTTGCGGCGCACAGTGTCGCGGATCTCCATCGGAGCGGAAGACGAAAGAAACCAAATAAATGATTTTTAGGTACGTGAATCAATGTGCAAGAATGGATTTTGCGATCGATATATCTTTTGACCTATTGAATCATTAAGTACATGAAACTATATATATATATATATAGTTTCATACCTATATAAAGTCTTG
Source organism: Pseudomyrmex pallidus (assembly GCA_014825455.1). Lineage (NCBI taxonomy): Eukaryota > Metazoa > Arthropoda > Insecta > Hymenoptera > Formicidae > Pseudomyrmex > Pseudomyrmex pallidus. The sequence goes on along the minus strand of QVNV01007223.1, from coordinate 17,813 downwards.
TACTTATATTTGTCGAGTTTTTTCGTACTTGATGACCTAATACTAATAAATAGATGATTTAAGTTCTCATAAATATTATGGTACGCATAATGTACGGTATTAATTTAAGAATATATGTATATCTTACTAAAGTGCAGATATGTATATATCGCATATGAAACATTGGCCAGAAATATCCGGAATAAATGGTGTTGGTGCAATAATTTCGGGGATCTAGTGAAAATGGCTGACTTGCTTGTCCTTGCTCAACTCGAGGCAGTCGACCGCATTAGAAGTAAGCTAGACAAAAGAGTCTTTACGTTGAAAACTACGGCAGCATTAAACAAAAACAAAAAAAAGAAAACATCGAGCGTTGTTTAGTTTTGTATAGACTAAATAACGCTCGAATTCTCCGAGCGTTGATACGCAATGGGGACGCACTCACAATCAGTAACAACAGCGTGGACAGAACCACTTAGAGCCGATTACTATTGTAATGAAATAAAAACTCTCTCTCTCTCTCTCTCTCTCTCTTTTTTTTCGTAAAATTCTCTTCTGAAAGCATGTCAATTCCAAGGACAGTTTCTTCATTGATGCCACCAATACAAATTCTCCCGTGAAAAGTGTCATCAGAAATTAATATCAGTTAAAAATCACGTCGTACACGCTTATCCCGACGTAGTAGCTGTTCTCATCAGCGGCAGACGCTTAAATAAAGCCGGCACGGTTCTGAAAGTAAGTGCGCCGCGCATAAACCGACTACGGCGTAATTGTATAGCCCGCCGCAGGGTGAATTATATTTCATTTATGCGCGTTAAAATTAGCGGCCATTAGTCAATGTTATATCTTAATTAGCACTCGCCTCCGTTACGCCCGATTACGCCGAGCTTAATTTGACAGTTCTTGCGTCGCGCAAATGGATGCGGAAAAACGGAAGAGAGTCGCGATAAATAGCGCGACGATCTTGCGACGACATTCAGTCATCATATATTTCGCCATAATATTTTCGCGATTTGCCGTAACGACCACCTTACGTATGTTTTATTTATTTTTTTTTTTTAAATAATCTTCGAAGAATAAAACTGTATAACTTATTTCGTCTGTATTTTTATAATTTATCGTAGCTTTTAAGGAGAGGCACTTTGGAGATATATTCAGCAGTAACTGCTATTTTTTTTTCTTTTTGTTATCGAAGAATAAAAATCGCGAGTTGAGAAATCTCTGAGAAGAGCCGTTTCTTCGGAAGTTTAAGTGGACTGTCGAAAGACGGCAAAATTAATAATTATTTAAAAATTGTGACGGGTGCGCCTGAGAGGTGCGCGGCATTAATTCCTTTTTTTTTTTTTTTTTTTTTTTTACGCGTCGGGCTTCTACTTCGCCGCCGTAGTTTTTGCGTCACCTGAAGACCGTTAATTGGCAAGATTAACAACCGACGATGTAAAACAACGTTCAAGAAAACTACACTCCGTCACACTTTCGTCCCTTCCCCGGATCGATAACCGGAAAGCCATCGCCCGCAGAAAACAATTGCAGCTTTTTCGTTCTCGAGCAGAATGACGTTGTTAATTGTTTTACCGTCTCTCGGTAGCGAAAAATATTGCTCTCGCAGCTAATTTTAACGACGAGTTAATCACGCGCACTAATAGGAACAAAAAGAAGTCAAGATGAAACATGTAAGAGGTGTCAAAGAGTATTCTTCGTTCGAAGGTATTAAACAAAGATTGATTAATGTGTTTGACATACTTGTGCGAGTAGGCAGCAGTGCAAACATCATAACTTCAGTAAATTCGCGCTTCGCGAAAATAAGAAGCGAAATCACATCTTGACTAAATTTTATTATCGTTTTGCCGGAATTAAATTTCCCGAGAGATACAATGCTTTTACAACACTTCTTTTGGGTTTCTCTCGAGAAATTTGCAAGAAAGAAGTCTCAAGAAGGGAAACATTACGCAAAGGCATTCTCGCAATTTCAGCCAGAGTCAACGGCGAGAGAGACCTTCTTCCTGTGTGCTGGTAGACTCTCAAGAATTTATACTGCGAAAACTGCGCACCGTCAAATCGAAATATCATCCTTATACAGAACGGCATAAAGCGCGATATTTAATCTGCGAGGGTTTTCGGAGTTTCTCTTTACATTTGGATCAGAAGTTATATTTCTTACGCGCTGCACTGGTAATCTTTTATCTCTTCAATCTCTACATTATCACGTAGCAGCAAACTTGCGCCACGATTTATTCCCGCGCAGTGTCGCAGTACCGAAGTTTTCTAATTAAGTATACGTAATGAGAGTAACTGTGTCGTCTTGCTGGTGTGTCAATGGCGAAGTTCACTGTGAACGTGCATCGACTGCTCGAGGCTCCCATCTGCATATAAACTGCACACGCGCGATACGAACATGTCTGATTACCGCGCTCCGCTTGCATATAACGATGACTACTTTGATTCAAAAACGTTAATCTAGTATTGCGGAATTAGTTATCAGCACACAGAAAGAAAATTGATCCGCGGTTGACACGCGCTATTCGGAGTACGCAATTACCTTTCGTGAAACAGAAATGCGAACTTGATAAATCACACATCTCGAGTTAAGATAAATTACATTGAAATAATAATTTTTTTACACATTATCGCAAATCGCATTACACGACAGAATCTTGAAAGAAGTTTAAAAAAAAAAAAAAAACAAAACCAAAATTATGAGAGCGTAGAAAAGCAGAATATATTGTTCTGCATTTGTAAGTAGTCGAAACGTTATAACGACTTGGCGACACGTAAGCATCGCATTTCGTTTCCTGTCGCTAAAATCAGGTCGTGGAATCGCGGAGGCGATTACTAGGAGTTAATAAAAGACTGCTACGCGTTATCGCTAAACACGATCGCTATGAAAATGCGCAATCTGTGAAGGCGACTTTCTCGATGTGTGACATGCAATTTCTGAAAAAAGAAAAATGAATTTATATAAATACAAACAAAATGTTTGATACCGTGTTTATACATACGTTGAATATTGTGTGTGTTGAGATTTAATTTAAAAAAAAAAAAATTTAATATTTTAGTTTTGATTGAAAAAAGAAATTTTTTGTGTTTTTATTGTACATACAAGTAAGTAATCCAAATCCAATCGGTATTAGCCTTTTGCGTTATGTCACTTTAAATCCTAAGAAAGACGCTATCTCGAACCACTCTCACGGTCGTTGAATTTTATGTTATCGGTATCTATATACGTCTCGGCTAAGAGGTACAAAGTTTTCATTTCAAGTTAACCTTGTTTTGTGTTACGTTACCGTTCAAATATTTTTGAAGCTTATGTGCGCTCATAAAGGCAAAAGCCTTAGAACTATTACCGCTACGTAACAGCTTTCACATATTCCGATTCTTTATTTTGGTACTGTACAGAGACTACTGTCGCAGATATTTAAACGCAACACGGACAGGTAACAGCTTTTATTTTTGTAAAAGATATTAGATAATATGTTGTTTGCGATTCTATAACTTCTTTGTTAGCATGTAAAATTGAATTCTCTTTCTTCAGAATATCCTAATAAAAGTTTTCTTTCTGACACATTATTAAATGAAAATTTTGAGAATGAAAGCAAATTAACAAACGATATTCAAGAGCTAATAAAGAACACGTAGTTAACAAAGAGAAAGTATAATATTATATTTATTTGTAATAATTATACATAAACTTTTCCACTCGTGTTCTACCTCGTGAATGTGTTTTGTTCTTTTCAATAAACATAATAAACCCTTATTTTTCTATTGTATCGAAGAATTTGTAACATCGATATATAAATAAAAGTCATTAATATTTCTTAATTTTTTGCAAATTCAGCTTTGCAATCACGGGGCGTAATTACTGCCCCGGGCAAAAATGAGAAATAATTAAAAAAACGCGCCGAATATATAATTCTGTTTGTACGGCGCGGGTTACTTTGATATGTAATGCAATTACGGCAGTGCGGTAATCGTCGAGAATAAATTCCTGCGCCGATAGCTTGTTAGTAATTAGTACAAATGAGATTATGCATTATTAAATATTTTAACGGTACATTTAATTAATGGCTCAGCGCAATTAGAGAGAACGCGCTAACATATATAAGCAACGAGGTTAGTGCAAAGTGTGCTTAATTGACGAAATGGAAAATGATTCCCAGACCAGCAGATATTATTATCTTTCTGTAAATCTTGTGCTCAGGAAACGACTAGAAAGCTCGAATAGATGATAAATCTAAAAATTCGTCAGATTTTATTTGCTAGTTTTCAACACTTCCTGTTCGAGTTGTCGCTAATTTTAAATTATTTTTGACCGACTAATTTCCTAATCGATAAAAATAGATACTCGAAGAATAGATATTCGAACTGCCTTATTCGAGACCGCTGCAGACGAGATATTCGATGTGTTCTCACAAAGCGACGCTGACACAATCCTTCCCACAAGAGTACAAGGGTTGATCATAATCTAATACGGCCTTTCTTGTATTCGAATTACTTACGAATTCTTGAGACGCTCTTGCGCTATATCCGCAGAATACAAACTCTGCTTTTCTAGAATCTTCACGACGAATGCGATTATTGAGAGGCGGATCTCTCGAAAAACAGAAACGTCCCCCTTCGTTGGTGGTGCGTCCAATGAATACGCGATTGGTGCCATGTCCTTATGAATTTAATTTTCGACGAAATATCGCGTAAACGTGCTCGGTCGCTTTAATGCGCCGCCGCCATACCGAATAGTATGTGGTATCAAGCTGTTTTTGTTCCTCACGTCTTTTTTGTTATCTTTTGTCTAGTTCGCTTTCGATATATTTTGAGTCTTCACGTCTCTCTTTCTTTCTCTCTCTCTCTCTCTTTTTCGTTTTCTGTCGATCTTTTATATTACCGGTATTTCAGCTTTTCCCTTTTGGTAGCGGCACTGAATATTCGATATTTCGAATTCGAATTCTTGATGATATCGTTAACTGAGAATGAACGTGCATTCAAGGGAACAATGGTATCGAGTGTAGCACTATGATTGATAGGGCGGAATAGATCGCGCTTGACTCGTGAGATTGATTTTACCATCCGTTCTCGATTCGCTGATCTACAAAGAGGACGGATTGCCAAATGATATGCTGGATAGATATTTATAGAACCGAACCATATTAATGCATGTATTTATCATCGCGTAACCACTGCGCTTTGGTGTCGTCCGTTTCATTTACCGATTGCGATCGTTCTCGTACAATTATTGTATTATATCTGCTTTCAACTGCTTATCATTTGAACGACATAGCGTGCATGTCCGCTTATCCTTATTCCGATTTATTACCGCCTGTTAAAATGCCCGAAGTGATCCTCGTACATATCTCGCTCGTTTGAGAGAGCGACTGAGAGGGAAAAAGAAAGAGAGAAAATGTGTGTGTGTATGTGTACGTTAAGTGACATCGATTATTCCTTTCGTGAGATATGCAAATCATCCCCGGAGTCTCTCTATCTTTGTCCCGCGCACTCTCCGTCGCCACTTCCCCGATGATTACTTCACTTTCGGTCGCGCTCTGTCTCTCTCGCGCAACTCCATTCGCGAACCATTTTCTCTCCCGCTCGCGCGCGTTAACCCTCTCGTACAAACTGGAACGTCTGTCGCGTGATTTACGTCTCGAGAAAATAAAAGATCCCGTCCTCTCTTATCCTGTGGATAAAATGGCGAGGGGAAAAGGGAAACGAGTGCAACTGCAGAGTCGACAAGAAGGGCGATCATTCTCAATCTCTCGACTTTCGAACGTTAGGCTCGCGGACGCTTGCCACTTATCAGAATGAAACAAATCTTCCCTCTTTAGTGTTTTTGTTTCTGACTTGTTTTTTTTTTTTTTTTCTTGTTCCTGCAGATGTAATCCTTTCCTTTTTATCCTTTGATAAAAAGTTTTATTATTACACACAGTGTAATTATGTGTAGCATATTATTTCACAAAACCATTTCACAACAGAGATAATAAACTTACTTTTTGAAAGTAAGTTTTTTAGTGCGATATACATTTTTAATGTAAACTTTTATTTATTAAAAAATTTAAGTAAAAAATGTGATAAATTGCGAGACGCATATTTATTGTCAATTACGATAAAAAATTAATTACGTGAATCGAAAAACAAAAGATTATTTTGACACACTCACTTACAATTGCATAACGTGCGATTAAAATTGTAAACACTAATCCGTGATATCCTCATGTTGTTGAAATGTTAATGAAATGTGCCATCACAAAATCCCGCAAAACGAATCGGCATTAGCCAGTCTAGAAAATCCCTTTGAGCAGTTCAACGATCTCGCAATTTCATGATTTTCCCTCGGAGATCACTATCCGCGCATTCCTGTTGCATATTTACTACTATCCATTGCTATTTCATGCAAAATCTCGACGGTAATAGCAAATATATTTTTCCTTTTCCCGTATGCAGAATTGAGGAAAAAAGGGAGAGAACGAACAAAATTCCACATATATTCCGACGTACATAATCACGCGGAATATTGCGACATACTTTCTCAACGTTTGTTTCGCGAAATTTCAAAATGCATTTATCATATATGTTTGCGTTATAAACAATAACAAAATTCAATAAAGATATAGCAAATTAATGTTACTAAATTAAAGATAAACATGTGAGTTTATGAGATTTCGTTGCGTATTATTACGGAACAAAACGTTTGCAAAAAAAAAAACGATATTCCGTGAAGCTAATTGCTTTCAGAGAACTTTTTTTTTATGATCGTGTTGCTTAGAAAATTTTGTGAAAGTCGACGAACGGACTTTGTTAGTAAATATTTGCGATAGAATTTTTAAAAAACATCCTTGATTGGACGCGGTAAAAAAAAAACATCGTAAACCGCATTGGCTCGTAAAAGCATGAATCGACGGCAATTTTGCTACGTCACCCTTTTCGGGGGCAACAAAATTCATCTTGTATCCATCAAAGCAACGTAAAACTGTTGGGGTACAGGGGAAAAAAATGGGACAATCTACGTAACCACAGAGAGAAAAAAATAGAACAATAAATAAAAAGGTGATAAAATAAATAAGTAAATATATAAATAAATTTTAAATAAAATATGTAAGTGTACATAAATAAATATACGAGGAAAAGAAACCAAATGCAGAAAAAAAATCCAAAACTAACAAACAATAATCGAATCTGCGATTTTGCTTTGAAATTGTTCGGCTGGAAAAAAACTGTATTTAGGTGCAGCGCGTTAAAACGGTAACAATCGGTCTGTGATTTTCAAAAATGTTCCTCAGATTAGATGTATTGACGATTGAAACCACATGGCAGTACGTGTGCTTGCCCGAGCATTCAAATTGTTCGCATTGCCAAGCGCGTTAAGAGCGCGCAATCGTGCGCGTGCAAATTTCACATCGTGTCGCTCATCTGCGTTCGAAAGAAGACGCGGATTCAGCTCACGCTCGACCCAATCTCCGGACCCAGCGTGTGCTATCGAGAGCACTCCCCGTTGAGCATCGACAAAAATATCTTCGATAGGTATATATATACATATATAGACGAATCCGCCTTATACCTCGAGTCGATGTTGTCTCGTAAATCCACGGAGAAACGGAAAAGCACGGCGGCCATAATCGTTATCCGTTAAATCCGCACGATGCTGTGTGTCTTTCTGTGCCCGAATACATTACGAATGTCGCGACGGCAACAACGCAGGATCGATTCGCTATTCTCACGCTCGTAAAACAACCAGAATTGTTGAGAAAACCGCAAGAAACTTTCTCGGAATTTATTATTACGCATTTTTGCGACTAATCCTATTTTAACGGATAACTTCATTGTAATGAAGGTAAAAATTAGACATTTTAAGTATGTGTTTCTTAAACTTTACAACAGTTTTATATAAGCTTTAAAATATCATGCTGATAGTAAAAGTAACACATTAAAGATGTGTCGAATCAATTTCCTTGTCTCTCGATTCGCTTTTCACTCACTCTCTACTATTTACTTCGTCATTAATTTTACATATGTTTAGCAAATAATCACTTGATTTGTCTGTTTCTCGACTAGCTTTGTGTAAATTCTGTCGTAGCTTCTGAGCGTTGTAGACGCTGTTTACAGGAGTGCAATTTGGACTCTGTCCGGATCCTCGTCAATATACACACAGTTGCAACTTAGTTTATCTACTTATGTGCTCTTCATACCGCATTAGCAGTTAAAATTGTTTACTTGCTTTTATTCGCATTGATACGACAAGATGAGGGAAGTTCAAGCTTACTTATAATACTTGAAAAGTATAAGCGAACCTTTAACACTTCTCTTAGAAGAAAGAAAATAAGAACTGATTCGCGTTATTTATTCGCGAAATATAGACTAAATACATCTTATTGTCCATTCTCTAGTTAACAATAATTCTAAAAAAGTTTGAATATTTATGTATGTGTAACACAAAAATGTCATAAATTTTATATTAAACTTCCTGTACATGATATGTATTTGCGTTTTATTTTTTTTTATTTTTTTGTAATATCTTCTCGCGTCCGCTGCAACTTATAAATAATATTGACGATTTCATAAGTAACAGCTCATACATATTGACAAGTAAACTTTGACGTCATTTTAACCAAATAACATTTTATTTTAGTGACATCAACATTTACATCGACACAAAAAACTTTAACATCATTTCAATTACATATTCAAATTCATTTTGGTGTATTAAAAATAAAAACTTCAATTGTCACGTATTTTTTGTCATGAAAGATTGTTGGTTTTAATATATTTCGCTGGAGAGAGAGAGAGAGATAATTTTAAAAAGTCAAAACGTTTGGAAAAATCGACTACATTCATTGTATAACATCATTTATATTTGAACAATGTAACCGCTTTTTTATGTAATTATTTTTGATTTGAAAATGTCTAACTTATATTTTGGATTTGGAACTTACAAGTAATGTTGAACGTTTCTTTTCGCAAAAATAACGCCTCGTGCTAAGAGATAACTATGCGAGAAAATTCTTTCGCCTTTCGAACCTGCTTTCTTCAGATAACTTCTTTGTGACATTGACAAAGATACATATAAGTAAAATTCTTTTCACGTCTCGTTAGGACTTAGAAATAGACGAACGGCTCACTGTTCTTTCCACGACAAGCTGATACACGTGGCACGTGAGGCAATATATAGAACCAATTTTCGGGATTAAAACGATTGGTATCGCGTTTCACGCGTGTTTTATTCGGCTTTTCCGAGCAACTAACAGTCGATGCTGAATCCGATATTAACTATTTGCGGTCTACTGTCGTCGTACGGCATTCTGCAGATTATTTCTACGGAATAAACTCGCTAAAGTGAAACAATTAATATCGCTTCAACGAAAAACCGCTAGCTCTTTAAACCGCCACGTGTTTATTGTTATTGTGAGTTTATACGATATATATTTTTAATCCTTTTATTTCTCTCGAAAACACGAGAATAAGTAATTATATATCCTCGCGCGATGCTACCAAACGGACTATTTTACGTTTCGTGCGTTGGAATTAACTGATCCTTAACGCAACAGAGAGTTAAAGTCCGGTTAATTCAGTGACAACAATATGCGTGTCGGGTGACAATAATCGCTGCAATAATGTGCCTGGCTTCTGGAACATTTTGTACAAATAAACCTATGACTGTTCCACTGGAAGGTGAACAAACGTCGATTATCAAAGGGTCCGTTTGTAAGCGACGAAGTTTCCCGTGGGCGAACAAATCCCTTTTATCAGACGCTAGAGCCCGTATTAGGCGCGCGCGACATTCAGACGTAATTATGGAACAGTCGATAATAACGCTCTTAGTTAAGTAGTAATTAATTATTTAACGTAAATAAGAGGACGCTTCAGAAACGTCTATAATTGTACATTTCGAAACTAGACAATAGCTCTCTCTCTGTTTTAACATTTCAGCAGTGTGTTATCGCCAGTTTTACAACAACAATATTGGCCTTAAACCGCATTTCCATAAATAACGTGTTCAATAACGAGCTATTTTCACAATTTTTACAACGCGTCAAAAGAGTAACGCGTCTAAATCAGAGTCTTGCATTGTTACGGTGATATATCTTTATATTTTCCTTTATATCGCGTGGCGAATATCAGAAGCGTCGACCGATGTACCGGAGACACACAGTGTATGTGCATAATATGAGCAGATGCACGTGTAACAGCTATCTGCATTTGTAGCTTTTTAATGCAGCACACACAGAGTTTATGAACTCTGATATACGAGCTATTATTTCGCTTACATGTGTCGTGTGTACACACGAGAGAACTATCCCGGTCATGTACGGGCGCAGCAGTATAACACACTGCTGCGGAAGACAAAGACCCTTTAGGTCCCGTGGTTTCCCTCTGACCTGAGTATGTCACGGAAGGCTAGTGGACCACTCTCCCTTCGTGATTTATCACCGGCTGTTTACGTTTACTCTCTAATTGCTTCCTTTCGAGAATGAGAGCCCCGGCTATATCCATATATAAAACGTGTGTTACTTCGCGCTACTATACGAGGTTTACTTTTTTTTCAGAACTACTATATCGAATTAGGTTGTTCTTTTTATGTCTTACGACGATACGGAATGAAATGTATTCCTGCGAACGTACGCACTTGCTAGGTCGTGCGAGAAAAATTGTTTTATAATTGCTCGCAAGTTTGTAACATGAAAATTTTGTAATTAAGTTTCTCGAAAGTAATAACCTAACCCTAGAGCGGAAATTGTGATTAGATACTCCTTGAATTTGCGCTTTATTGTCGAGAATCGAATTAACTACGGAAATAGACCGAATTTACTCGCGAGAGAGTTAGCCGGAGCATATGTTGCTTAAATTTGCATTATAATGCATGCTGTGATATGATACGAATGTACGTAGCCGATATGACGCGTGCTACTTTCGAGATGAAATTGTCCGAGCGGAACACAGAGATATGAATCTACAAATTTTAATGTGTATTGCCGTGCTTCCGTATCCAGGGCATCTCCTAAATAGATAATAAAGAAATAATAACGAGAATAAAAAAGATACAAAAAGGTCACGTAAGCGTATTTGTGCACACCGAGTTTTTATTCTCAATGTGAGATGATTTTCAAGAGATAAAGTATCATTTATTAAGTTTTTTCTTTTTTTACTCTTAAAAAAGAAAAAACTTAAAAAACTTACTCTGTCATATTTTTCGAAACAGTGTATTTATCTTATTTTTATTTTTTTTTTTTTTTTTTTTTACAAAATAATCTCATTGTCAGATTAAAGAAACATTTTTCAAGCGGGCAGACATCGTTGGAAAAATATCGGTGGCAACTATTTAAATTTGATTCTTAACTTTGTTCGCACGTACGAGAATGAGGATAAGAAGAAAAGAAGTAAAAGTTAGATGGTCCGGAGGTCGTGTCACAGAGAGTAGGGATCAAGGCATTCGCGTCACTTCCGTACCATGAAATCTGCCGGAAATTGTTCTTATCTCTTGATCCTTTAAGAGTTTATCCTATCGTCGCTTCCTATAAAGCCGGGAATGATCGCGCGCTATCTCGCCCGCTCGTATGTCTCGCTATAGCCATCTGCCGATTATGCGACATAAAGATTTTCGTGGAAATATTTATGGCTACTTCGCGACTTTTCGGCGCGACAGAATATATAGAGGACAAACTGCATACGCGCGCGCGCACACACACGAGAAACACGGGAAAGAAAAGCCCGGGATCTTAACAGCGAAAAGATAGCGTATGGTCAGACAGCGGCGAAGTGATTTTCGCGGTAGGCCAAAGAACTAATCCGGTTATATTTCAAACTGTATTTTCTTCGGACTTCTACGAGCGCCGCCAGTTCTTCGAGCAAGACGCTTCGTGAAAGCGCCGTAAGTATTTTTCGATGTGAGAAGACCGAGAGGATTTATACGTGCGAGAAACAAGAAAGAGTTTTGAGAAAAGAGTTTCAAAATTTGCAATAACTTTTCTTTTTGTTGCACGCGAAATTTATAATGTGTTTCTATTTTTTTTTTTTTTTTATTCTCATTTATATCATTCATATTTCTACTTTCTTATGCGTCAATTCATAAGCAATCATTAGTAGACAAACCGCATAGCGCAAACGTGTACGCAGGAAAAATCGACGTTAAAAACACTATTTATTTTCCAAATGTTAGTTTTATGAAATTGTCAAATGTCACGTTAGATTTGGAACAAATTTGTTGAAAATACATACTAGCTATCTTTGTTATCTATAAACATGCGGCGTATTGTAGTTTGCGGTGTATTCATTTTCGACTGGTTTGTCATTAAAAAAAAAAAAATATTAAACATGCGCGAATAAAATTTCGTGGAACATTCTTCGCTTGTTTGTTCAAAGAAATACATGCGTTGCAACATCGTCGCAAACGAGAAGGTAACCACGTTGAGAAACCACGAGCGCAGACGAGATTCTCTTTGTAGCCATCCCTTGAGATTGTGAAAAATTATTTGTATTCGGATAACGGGCAACTCAGTTTTATTCAATAGCACAGTTCGGGTCGCGTTTGTGTTTTACTACTCCCTTCCTTTTTTATGCAGCAAAAAAACCATTCCGCTATTTTTGTTTGTGTCCGCTGGTTTTTAAAATCCAAATGTTTAAACAAATAGTTCACGACTTGCAAAATAACTTGCGAGTTACACACGACTTTGGCCAAAAATGTGCTTATTTTGCAAAAAACCGAACACTAATGGTGTCTAGAAATTAAAAACCATAAAGTGTTATGGAGAATAAAATTTATTTGTATTACGTAGTTATCAAACATTAAACAACAACGATTAGTAAAACGTAAAAATTTGTATTGTATTCTTCGTATTGGTTAAAAATCAGATGATTTGATTTATTATGATTTTTTTTTAACTAATGAAAAATTAATAATCGCATGACTATTAATAACTGTAACTCGCGCAACACGATTTGTAAAATAAAAATAGACTGATAAAAATGTTTTCCCAAGCATGATATAACTCGTGTATCTGCATCACTTGAAGCAGTCGTAAAGTCCACACCTCGCGCTGCACGAAATCCGTTTGTCTGCATGTGCATTGATCTCTCCGACGTGTTTGTTGACCGTGCAGATCGAGTATCGACGTAGAAGCTTTCTCGGAAAGAAGAAGTTTGAGTCGATTGGGCGGAGTGAGACCATAAAAACATGAAATAAAGATCCCGCATTGAAGACGGGGCGGTTGGTTGCTTCTTTTGTGTGTTCAGAGCATATTTTTGGCGTCGACTTTTATTCGGTTCACGTACGCACATGCCGTGGCTACAACGTTTCAAGACTCTTGTATATCTCTTTCTCTCTCTTTTTCTCTTTCTGTGTGTGTGTGTGTATGTGTGTCGGGAAAATTTCTTCTTTCTTACTCTCTGTCGTTTTTCTCTCGCCCACCTCTTCACATCCCTCTCGTTTCCTTGCTCATTGGTTCTTATGGACTACGTGTCTCCGTCCTTATCAATCTACCTTTTTCTTTGTCTTTTTTTATCTCTATTTCTTTCACACATTCTCTCTTTCCGGATATAGAATGACTCAAAAAGAATAAAGCTCAAAAAACCCTGTTTTTGACAATGCGTTAAAATAATATCGCAAAAATTTATGTCTCTATTAAATGTATTATAGAGATTTTTTAGATTTATAGAAACTATGTATTGTGCAACATTATGTACATTTTTATCTCTTTCAATTGTTTCTTTTATTTTCTATCCCCTGTTCTTTTTTTTCTCCATCAAGTCACACGACTTATTCTCGTATCAGTTTAACATTTTTTATCGCCGTTCGCTTCTGATCAATATGTGAACATCTTCTCCCCTCCAGTCTTCTTTTTCTCGCACAAACGCTGTCAATTCTTGGCAACTTTCTCGTGCTCAACAATCTCGTGCACGCTCATTCTCCATCTTTACGGAACAGCTTCCGGCCTGGCAGTCGGTCGCCGGTACTCGGCCAGGACCGGTGCTGACCGTACGTGTATGTCGTAACAATTGTCGATTTCATAAAAGCAAACGATTTTACGAAAACGCCCTCCGTATTCCTCAGACCTGCCGTCGTAAAAGCGACGTCGCCTGACGTCGATCCTCTGCAGAGAGGTCCGACGAGCGATTTCGCCGCGTCAGGGAATACCATTCGTTCACCGACATCGACATCTCGACGATCATCTTCCGGCAGTCCGCAGCGAAATATTCTTGTCGCGCGCGGGGACAAGATCTTCGTGAGAATCTCGCGACGTCTACGTGAACGTACGCAAATATACCTAATCCGTCTCTGAGCGAAATTCCGAGACGAGATTGAAATTCCCAAAACGACTCGACACTTTGAACTTGTCACTCGGACAATCGTCGTCCGGTAAGACGAGCCATCGAGCTGCTGACCGTCCGCGCGAGTCGACGAACACTTGCGGTTTAAAGGCGCGAATCCATTTGGACTTATTGCAGTCGGCAGCCGAACAGGGTAGTTAACCCTTTTCCGTGGCGGCCGAGACAAAGTTTCGCATATTCAATGAAAGTATTTAGGAACAGAGCTAATTGCACATACGTTGTATGGTAATTCGTACTATAATTAGCACTTCGACCGCTAGTTGTTGAAGCAATTGTACAATCGCCACGTGTGCACGAGTTGTGCGCAAAATCTGTGTGTCACAAAAACGTCATCAAAATCCACATCTTCTCATCTTCGAATTTCATACTTTTCGTCTCGCAGTACATCATTCTCATCGACAGAGAGTCGTCGTTATGAGATTATTAATCATTCTTGAACTTCGCTTTCTTTCGCCAATGTAAAAGTCGTAGAAATTCACATGCAAACGCGAGTTTAATTGAATCGGGCGTTAAAAAAAAAAAAGAAAATCGCGTAAAACCAACTGGAAACTTTCAATTAGAGGAACAGAAGCTACATTTTTCATCGATTTACGAAGACAGAATTTTCCATTTCTCATCCGATCCGCGGCAATTTGCAAAGGGCGCGCCTTTTTTCGAATTTTATCACCCAACCTGTATTATATCATCGCGCAAAAGTATCAATTAAAACTTTTTTCATCCCGAGCTGAAATGCAGAACAGACAAGACAAACGGGAGAAGAAAATAAATTACGACACTGTGCAATAAAAGAATCTCTCTCTGAATATTTGTCTCGCGACTCATCTTGAACTTCGAATATCGATCATTGTTTATATTCGGAGCTCTATTCGCTTGTTTTATATACGCCATGAACGTTACCTACAGCTTACGGGCAAAATGAAATAGTGTCATGGCGGCGATTCGTTTTCGCGCCGATGTTTTATGGTTCGGCGGAATATAATTCCTGTTTGATGTAACCCCAGCGTATTTCCGCGCGCCCCGCTTTCATTTGCTCGCGCGTTCATCCCTCCCTCTCTCCCTCTTTCACGTTCAGGTGCGGACGCGCGATGCACCTGATCCTAAATCGCGTGCACAAACACTGCACCGAGGCCGCGTGCTCGCGCAAGAACCACCGCATTCCAGGTGGTGCGGAGCGGCGGCGCGCATCGGCCGTTGCATCTATTAATATGAACGGAGAGTGTCAATACCATAAATTTTGTCGCACGCGCGCGAAACGATGGGCGACGCGCGACACGAATGTACGATGCAAAGCAAACGAAGGGGCGACACGGCGCGAGGGGATGGAGAACACAGAAAGGACCGAACACCGAAACGCACAACGAAAAAAAAAAAAAAAAATATATATATATATGTGTGTATATACCGTACCTTTTGATGTCGAGAGAACAAAATTTGCGGCGTATTGTTGTACATACATGCTTGTAAGCTTTTGTGTGTTTTTGCGAGCGATGCAGGATGCATACGAATGCATCTTTGTTGTCACTCGATGGCGATGCCGGAAAAACAATTATAATGTTGTAAAAATCGCGTTGATGGATAGTGCGGTCGTATGCGTTCAAAAAGTGCATAGCGCGCGGTCATTAAGGTCATATAAAACTTTCTTGCTTCTGCCGCAACTTCCCGGGTTTTTGAAAATAGTCCTACTTCAGCAAAAATGAGAGAGTAAAAGACAGTTTAACTTTCGGTAAGTTTTTTTGAGTTTTGTCAGCAAAATATGTCCCGGTAATTACGTGTATATTTCGAGATCTACTTCGCCTTATTGTAGACAAAAATTTTGATAAATTGATCTTGAACGTACTCGAATAACGTAAAATATCGACGTGTAAATTAGCGCGATATATTTAATATTGTCTCAAGTTAATTAAATAAACGCTACAATCTCCGTTCTGAAGACGTGTGAATTTTACGTCTTCTAGATGCGATGTACCATTAACCAGAAATTGTATAAATGTTATTTATTATATAGATGCGCGGTGTGTTTCAGTTGCGAAATTAAAATACAGACTACGATAAATTCTAATACTGACGTCACACGAAGTTTCGCGTGCCGAGTATATATTTCCTGCTTTATCCGGTTAACAATATCTACATCGTTTCTTGTACGCGCGAGATTTAAAATAATCAGCTACCGAATTGAACCGGAGCTTTTCGTAATTACCTTGTTGCTGCAACGCTCGGAAGAAAGTCAGGCGGCCGTAAAATTTGCAAACGCATCCACCGACGCATTCCAACGGTTGATTATCTTTCTCTATCTCTCTCTTTCTTTCTCTCTTTCTTTTTCTGAAAAAACAAGCTAGCCATAACAATCGTGACACAATAATCGTCCGGCCAAAACGTTTTATTCGCACGTAAAATCCTATTCCCAAACCTCGTAGAATTGCTACGATTCCGCGCAAAACACCAGTGTGAAATAACACGAGGCATACAAAGTTTTATTAACCTAATTGTCCATCGCGTCCCGATAAAAGCGTTCTCTTGTTCGGTATGCGATTAAAGGTTGCGCGTAGATGTGTGTGTGTGTGTATGTATGTGAGAGAGAGAAAGAGATAGAAAAAGAGAGAGTGAATGAGAAAGAGAAGTGGAGAGAGTTTTTGGCGTGTTCGAGCTGTAACTTCGGATAAATTAAAAGAACTAGCCGAAAACAAACCGTATCGCGGTCACGTTATTTCGCAAGGGAATAATAACGCATGGCCGAGCGTGTATTTACTTTAAATCGGTCAATTGCGTGATTAGGTTAAGCTCACTTGCGGATAATTAATACCTCGCGATCACACAGACCGTGCACGTTATTGCTGATATTTACCGGGCTATTTGGGGTAAGCATAATTCAATTATCGCTCATCTTCCGCCACTCTTTTTGTTACATGACAGTAAATTATATATAGACGTCGCATTATGTTTTACACACAGTCATGTCACAAAAACTTTGTACGGACCTCTTTGACCAATTAAAATTGATTTCTACCCCGAGCGAAATATTTATCAGAGGTAAACATCTTTTTATATACAGGTACTTTTTTATTTTAAATATATAAAGGTAAATAATCAATCATCCATTGCGTTAAAACTCCGTAGAGTCTATTTAAAACATGTGAGATTACGAAATTTGTTTTATAGTAAATATCCGCTCGTGAAAATTTCAAATGTGTGGGGAAAGGGCTAATACGAGCAAAGCCCGGATGTTGTTGGTGAATATATTTATTAATTAATTGTCAGATGTTTCGATTCGCTTGGGATCTTCTTTAGTGACAGTCTGAATAAACAACATTCGAATGAAAAAAAGAGAGAGAAGGAGAAAGAGAGAAAAACCATACGAGCCACGCGCAAGAAACAGGCTAGCAACTAGGCATGCTTCTCGCGGCTCGCGGCTGGCAGCGTTTACCCTATAGCTATAGCTATAGGCGATTTTTGGCGATCGTATGGTACATATACCAAAGTGTACCAAACTATAATTCGAGTGACTTCAAACTATAGTTTGGTACACTTTG
>QVNV01007222.1:0-24700 GCA_014825455.1 Pseudomyrmex pallidus | reverse complement strand
GGTTTTACCTCAAAGATGGCAAAAGGTGGTCGAACTAAACGGCACATATTTCATTTTATAAACTTCATTTAAAATATAAATAAAACTTGATTCATTTTTGCAATAAAATACGAAGAAACTTTTTCCCCAACCTAATATATAATATATTCAACACATAACAAAAAATGAACGAAAAGAATGGACAAATTGCAATTTGTTGTGTTTACGATATACTTATTCTACGCTCGTTTTTATTTAATTAAATAATTTTCGAGAAACAATTAGAAGCAATTAGAAGCAAAACAAACTATTTTTAATGATTTGTAAATTATATGACAGCGAAACACATGTGTAAAAGTTAACGACATATGTCGTGACTTGATGTCTTTCTGCGCCTGTACAAAAACGACATTATGGTTTGACTAAAGGAAAGAAATTTGAATTAGTCTCTTTTGATTCGAGAGGAACGGCTCTGTGCCTCTCTTTGTGAATTATTACAATACTTTTTTGTGTGAGCTTCAGATCGCGAGTATATTTGACTAAATCAATGAGCGATTTTCACATTGCGTGTCTGGATATCATCAATCAATGAAGTAACACAGTTCGAAAACATTTATATAATAATATATCAAAAATGTTTAAAATCTTCATCCTATAAATTCAATGTTTCAACTAATTGGTATGATGTTTTGTGCTTACCGTCAATAAATATCTGATATCGATTGTTATCTTATCAATATCACTTAGCAATTTGCTTTATACGGAAGTAATAATTATTTAAAAATATCGAGGAGAGAAATAAAATAAACATGCAATATATAAAAAACTACTTGATATTGTAGGTAAACACATAACTGAATCATCATTTATTCTCTTAATTGATAATAATGAGCATCACGTTAAGCCGGAAGAAGGTTATCGGGACAAATCGTAGGGAATTAAATAATTAACAATTAATATTATGCTTCAGTTATTGCTCTTCAATTGTTTATATAAAAACTTGGATCGAAAACAAAACAAACTCCATATATATCAAATACATTATGATGATAAATAATTTATAAGTTATATAAGTACATAGATTTCAATACATTAGCATATTTGTTGTAGCAAGCAACGGTGTGCAATTGCGCGAGTATCCTCCTTCTGCTTTTATCGAACAATCTCTCTCACAAATGACGATATATAGTTTATCAAACACGATCAGTTGATCAATACTTCGCGTCAATTTGCACGTTGTATGATCAAGACTGTCGTCGTAATTTTTTCATAGACGTTACATCACAAATGCCGTGGATTCTGTGCCGTGGGTGTTTTGAGGTCACGATTTCCGTGGCGCGCAAGTCCGTAAGAGCCGGTGTTAACATTGATAAATTACACCATCATTTTGTACAAGTTCGGGCACGAGTAATTAACCAATAATTAACATTACCGTAAGTTTTTCGTGAGCGACACGATCGATCCACGGAGCTCCGAGCGGCGGTCATCAGAAGCACATTAATGAAACGTCCAAGATCGTCGAACATTGCGTCGGATTGCGTAACGTCACGGCTCTATTTTAATTTGCTCGTAAACACGCGACCTTATATACGTGTGTTTTTAACGTTGCAGCATTGATGCACACAATGAAGATTTGTTTTAATTCACTGAACAATCGCTTCGCACGTTTCAAAAAATCGACTTGAATCCGCGACGATTACGGCGTAACTATTTTTAACCGTCACCGTGTCCTCGACGGAACTTCACTGTGGCGCGAAACCTTTTGTATTCGATTTTCCTGCGCACGACTGCGCGTTGTTGTCGCAAGATTGACCGTCTCAATCGATGATTGCATCACTTGAGTGCGGTGAGACATTTCGAGTTTCGCGTAAACGTACAGCCGGCGACCGCACCAACAGCTCGCTGCCTTGAAAGTTACGACTCGACTGGCCAAACAGAGCGTAGACGCTCTATAACATATCCAACCTAGTCATACCCGGCCTTGGTGACGGAAAAGCAAAACCGCTTTGCGGAATCCGACACGCTCGCCGTCAAATGAAAATTGCGCATAAAAACAAACAGACACGCGAAGATTTACCGTATATGTAGAACATCGCGAGAATTAATATTGTCCGTTGTTTAATATTGTCGTTTGTGTTTCGCTTCTGCCGCCTGCGCAACTATCTATGCGCATTGATAAATAATAGCAGCGCTATTATTTTCCTGCTGCAACTTCGAGAAGATGCTGCCATTATTACGCACACGTAATGACGAGTTCGTGCATAACCATTGCGGTGCAGTCATAAATCCGATGGACGCTCACGCTCGAGGTGTATTGTCGAATGATACTCATACGTGCGGCGTGTGATGTATATAATTGCACGCTTATCGTATAGGAAAGATGAGTCAGTAATTTTGCTATGTGTATAGCTACAGAACACGTCATATACAAGGTGTTTAAAAACACGATCGAGTTTTTTGAAGAATTAATTTAGCCAATTAAGTGATTTCTTAACAATTGTGTGTAATAAATGACGCAATTGTTTCTCTGATGTTTTGGCCGAACAAATATTTTAATTGCAAGAGAAATTCATCGATAAAATTATTCCCGATGATTTCCGGACATTTTGTACGTAAGCATTGCGCGCACATGCTAATATTTGTGATTCGATCGACCTACGTTCTATTAAGAAACAATGCGTTATCAATAATTTACAGATCTCGCGCGAAATTGAGCGGATGCTAAATATCTTCTGACTATTAATATTCTGAGACGCAGATTAACTTGCTTCCAGCTTGTCTATAATTAAAACTTTTTTGTTTTAATTATATTTATCATTTTTTATGATAAATTGCGCGTGGGCGTTTTAGCATCATTACTTATGTTAATGGCACATTTATTGAATAGCTGCCGTACCATTATACTGATTTAAACATGAATAAAGTTAATTGAAAACATTCTCTTTCGTCTCTCGTAACCACACAAAATGTAATACTTGTGACATGTAACATGCGATATGTATTTCTCTCTCTCTCTTTTTTTTCTGAATATATAACGAGGTATATTAATTTTTAAATTATTAACACGCACTCCTATGATATTCACACAGTGACAATAGTTTTTAAATAATTAATAATTATATTTCTACAGCAATGCAAATTACGCGCAGCAAGCATACATGCTTGCGGCGCAGCATGGCAAAAAAAAAAAAATAATTTACCTACATTTTGGTCTTATTATACAATAAATCTGAATATATTTGCAAATTAAACTAGAGATTGCGCGGATTAATTAATTACTGAATTAATTAAACAATGATTTAAGTTGCTACAACGCGCGACGCGGTGGACATTAAAATTATGACATATTCTGCTACTCATAAATAATAGTTTGATAACTCACTTATTTTCATGCACATTGAACTCATGCGATCTTATTTCTGATTTATTTTCATGCTTATACGACTTTTTTATTACATCTGCAACTCACTCACATTGAGATTTTGATATTAGATAACAGGCTGTGTTTGCCGAAATGTCGTATATCGCGTGTGGAAGTGCGACTTCCGGTCAGCGCAAAGACCTCGACCGGAATTGACGGCTGCTCTCTTCCGGTCGAGCAACCAGCCAACTGCCTTCCTACTTCACTCTCGAGTGCACCACCCACGAATCTCCGAAACTTCTTTGAAAGAGTCGTCGATCGACACGGATGTCCCACCTATCTTTCTCTTCTTTCAGCACCTTCGATTTTCTCCACGCCGGCACCAGACAACGCGTGTTTTATCCTCACCGCTAAAGAAGATGTTGTGGTGAACGATTATTTTATATCACGACACGTGTGTGTGCGTGTATATATGTGTGCGCGCGCGTTTTTTAGTTTCCCCTAACGAGTTTCTTTCTTTTCCTCTAATAAGCGCGTTTAACTTAAGTAAACGTAACTCAGTTTCGTAATACGGAATTTATATTTTGTGCGTTTAAACGGGAATGTGTGTTCTTTAACGAATACCAAAGCGTCAACGCTGACGCGTTTATTATAACGTGAGTCAGGAGCAGGACATTTGTCAAACCGGTTTGGCGAAACTTTTTTGTCCTCTGACCCGGACGATTTGCGGTGTTTTTTAAATTTCGGCGTATGATGCGTCATATCGCGTTGTTTAAATCACAAATATCTTGCGAGTTTTGCGGCTGCACACAAAGTGTGAAAGAATATGAGGGATTATACGGTGACGTCGGTTGGAATATTCCGATCCGTGCGGCAGAACGCGAATAATAATGACAAAAATATTGTGCGTTTAATATTCTGCAAGCGCACTTTCGGTCTCGCGGTCTATATCGCGATACACGCGCGCGCGCGTGTGTGTAGGTATACGCGTTTTGGTTTCAGCTTTAAACGAGAGAAGTGTCGTCGTTATATAAATTTCAACTCAAATTTCTGTGCGATGCTCCTGTCTGCATGATAATTGGTCATGTTTCGAGTGCGTGTGCACATTCGCAAAAAACTTGAGCGCAAATGACTGGACTAAGCGCTTCGAAATATTTTCCGAAACTCATGCATGAAAGCTCCGCGATGGTGCGGTGTGTTCGCACGCGGAATTATTAACGTGCGTGATACATGAAATAAAACTTTTATTTGTAGCTGTCATAAATTGACTCATTTTTTGACTTCCTCGCACGAGAGTGGAATAACCGAGTAGTGACTTCGATTTGACAATATAGCTACGCTGATGATATCAAATTGCAATAGGCATACATAAATACGAACATACACGCACACACGCGCACACATGCAACGAATCATCAATACACACATTTTCATTTATATGATATTTTCTCTTATAGCGTTTTATTCAGATATTATTTATACATATCACGCGAGTGCATGCATATTTATAATTGCGTGAAATGTGATTTATTAATAAGATTAATGCAATTTATTAATGTGACTCGTTGTGGTAGAAAAGAATATGCAAAACATATATGATGTTAATAAGCATTTTGTTTTTTAAATTAAACGTAATATCATCAGATCGACGCAACGATTTTTCTCGATGGAATTAAAAACATAACGAATTGAAGGATAATTAAAATTACATTATTTTTGTCGAATATGTAGTTTATTTTTAAATAAATAATGTAAATTGCAAAAGAATATCGGCAGCTTAATAAAAATATACCGCTATCCAATTGTAACATAAATATCTTCCGAATATATTTAAAGTGGAAAAAAATCTGAGTTTCGTGCGATTTTATGGAGTTTGATCAAATCGCGGACTTTTCGTTCTTCGCTAATGTGTCTCCGAATAAATCTCTTTTATCGGTTATCACAATTTGATTGTTCGAAATCTTCAAAAGTCAATGCGATCGATTTCTCATTTTTTTTCTTGAGAATCAATCAATCAGTTGTAATTTTATTAGTCTCTCGTATTTCTATCTTAAAATATCAGCGAATCGATTGTTTCGAGCGTTTCTATATTTATACACCGGTTTGAATGTAAGTTTGCAGCGGAGATGTATTTCTAGCTACTAGATGAACAAATGTTTCTAATATGTAACATACATTCTAGACTAATAGGAACATGGATAAAAATTCACGAAATTAATTTAAAATTTAATAAACATAATGAAACAGAATTTTACGATACGCATTTTCAGTGACAATTTTTATTTTCTGTTTTGCAGCACTTTCCGATCCGCCGATGTTTGCCGAGCCGATACCAAATGTCACGGTGGCCCTGGGAAGGGATGTGAGTCTACCTTGTGTCATCGAAAACCTCGGAAATTATAAGGTAAAAAAAGAAAAAAAGACGAACTCAAATTTTGCACAAGTGCGCCCGCGACGGTGTTGCGCGTAGCTGCTATCTAAATAGAACCGTCTCCGTTCTTCTACTTTCGCTCGGACAACCGGTTCCTTTTATCCCTGTAATTTTCTTTCTCATTCTTAGACCGTGTTTTCCCAGCGGTCGGAACTTGCCATCCATTACTAAACAGAGTTTCCTCAATTATTCGTTAACCGGATTACAAAGAGCGTGTTACAGCGTGCACTAGCCTCGTAAAGACGTTCCCCGCAAAGTTTCGTTTTTTAGCTGTGTTTTTTTTGGGAGGGGGAGGTGGGCTGAAGGTAAAATGCTTAATTTTCTTCGTGACATTGCACACGATGTTTTGCCTTAATTTATTCTGTTTTACGCGAAACCAGCTAATTCTGCACTATTAGATTTTTATGTTTATTCGTGATACCGCAGTATTTATATACAACATAAATGTAGATAAATTTTTTAGATTTAGAAAATTCTTTTTTATTTATATTAACGGTGATATTACGACGAGTAAATGATAAAGTCACATGCGCTCGTATCTTTCTTCATTTTTGCTCCAACTTTTATTTTAATTTTTTTCTTTATACTTGTTATCAAAAGATAGCGACTGTTATCAGCGACTGTTATCAAGTTAGTACACGCTGTGTGTGCGTGTCTTTGAAATGTATGTATTTCAAAATGTTTATTTTTCTAAACGTATTATATTTGTTTTTAAGTGTAATTTATATATTATATAAAACTGATGTATTTAAAACGCATTTGCAAATTCGAAGGCATAAGATGGACGTTTCTTTTTTGTAATCAAGAAAAAAAGCCGCATAATCGTTATCTTTGGTATACTTTGCGCGATCTGCAGGTTTGTCCTGCCAGTATTGAAGATCGCTGTTAGACAACCGTATTGGAAACGCATCAGTTGTCCCGTCAGGGAGGTGAATGCGACTCCACTACCGTAGCCTGCAGGCGATCAACGTTACACACGAACAAACATATCGGCAGGCGTAACGAGCGATGTAGTTTTCTGAAGTGCAACGGATATATGTACTTCGAGGGATGTATGAAAAATCGTGGAGAATCTTCCTCGAACTTCATTAAAAGTTGTCGATCGTATTCGTTTCGTTTTTGCTCGTTATTCACCGATCGGAGAATTATGTGACCGACAGATATCCAAATTTCATGGAATGTCAGGCAAATTGCGAATAGAGTTGCGTTTATAAGAATATAGTATTTAATTCATCTGATGACCACACACGTGAAACAGACACTGATGAAAGACATGTAAGATGTTTTAAAATTATTTTTAAAACTACGAATGACTTGGTCATTAAAAATAAAACAAAATCGCTTGTTTTACAATTATTAAAATATTGACAGTTACTCGACGCGTTGAACTTTTCATCTTCGAGCAAGTAATGACAAATACGAAATTGGTCTTGCTTGCTAATTAAATTAACGAGGGAAGCGACGCATTTGAAATGCACTTCATCTTGCTCTGCTTCTCTCGTAGCTTGCAATTACTTGAAAGCGGTATTCATACTCGGATAGGCATGTCATTGCGTTAGTCAGAAAATTGCATCAAGCACGCGATTAGGTCTCGCACGAACAGCCTTGAGCGATAAACGGAACCAATCGACGACTCTGCAGTAACATAATATTTCTTTTATATAAAGCGTCCGGTATAGCTTCTACAGGATGTTTCACACTTTCTCAGATACTATCTAAAATTATTTAAGAAGATACTTTTTACCACAAAATACTTCGGTACTTATTTGTAATAAAAAAAATTTTAATTAAACTAAACTCAAGGATCTCAAACACAGTTTTGTGTCTGTGTTCGAAATTCAAAGGTGAAAAATTGTGTTTTAGCTTCTTAAGTTTATTTTAATTTTAATTTTTGAATTCTTGATTTCGGAGCTCAATTTAATATTAATTTTAAAAAATTACATGCTGTAACTTATTCGATATAGCTTTATTTTGGCAATTTTAAATATTTTTGAAATAAAAAAACTTATCAAATAGTAAAACATATCAAATTTATCTGTTATTAACAAAAAATAAATTGCATTTTTCGTGACAAGACTTTCCGCGCGACTAGAAATTTATTAAATCGAATTATACAGTTATATAGTAATAGGTATATTTTTTTTTCAACGTGTTTAACTCTCTTTCTGGTCAAACGCAGATCACCTTGTATAAAGTTTTCAATTAGACGCTACTCGCGGAACCAAAGACCCACTTTACGCCGGGCAGAAGGCGGTTATTAGGCGAAACCAACCGCTCCGGAGCTGCAGTTCGCATGACTCGACGAACTTTCCGGACGATAACGCAAAGGTGGAAAATCACTGATATATCAAACGCAGGAACCGGGAAATTGAGATTACATCAACTTCGGAACTCACCTACTGTCTATTAAGAATACCGTTAAAGTGATACGCCGATGTTCGTGTGTAAGCAAATGTTTTCCGATCGCTGCGCGTCGTTTCAAACGTCTCGCGCCGCGTCGTTCAACGATAAGCGTCTTCTCACGAGCCTCGCAAATGCCTCGCCGCGTAACATCTCACGCGATATTGAATAAAACGGTAATTTTTTCTCCGTTATGTACGTTTCTCGCACTATTCGAAACTATTCGAAAACCCACGTCCCACGCCGTAGCTCGCTTGTCGAAAATTTATCGAGATATCGCTCTCGTCGCGGGTTTTCGATTTGAAAATAAATTCTTCGCTTCTCTCTACGGAGCGTTTGCGGTGCGCTCTGAGAATTTTCCGTCTCTTTAACGATCGCGAAAATAGACTATTGTGCTACACGGGTATTTCTTCCATCGGAGCTGTGCGGGAAATAGTTTCCATTTCGGCTTGAGAGAAATGTACGCGGTTGCACAGCTACACACAGCTCGATTTCACGAGATAGTGAAACCGGCCTCGATCGTCCCACCCAATTGTCCGTTGTTGTTTCTACCGGGGTTGTAAAGGTATTTGGCTTGTGCTTCGTGTGGTTCAGCCTGAGAATCGTTTTATCTTTCCAGCTGCTCGTTTTCAGATCGTCGAACCTGACGCGATGTCGCAACCGCCATCTCCCTTCGTACTGTGTTTCGCAACAACACTACGGGAACATCGGGATGCACATCGCATAAACACTTTAGTTTAGATAACCTGTTTCCTGATAGTTTTACATTTTGTGTATTTTTAATCAGTCTTGTTAAAACATATAAAACTTTGAAAAAGACAACTTGGAAAAATTTTTTATCTGCGTTAACGCGCGTAATTCTTCCGAAATAATTTTTTTTCGTACATGAAATATAATAAGCTGCTCAGAGAAAAAAGTAATCCAATGTTTTACGGCTGTGACTTACCTTAAAGGAAGAGAGAGTTTACACGGTACGGTGGCCAACGACGGTGAGACGCGCAATCGTTTTTTTCTTCGAATTCAAAACACGTAGCCTGACTACGACGAGTCTCGTTAGAGCCGACATTTGGAAAGTGCATATCCAACGCGCGCGCATTGCAGTTCTCGACCCGACCCCGAGCTCTTTGATCAAAATGCCAGAAAATTTCATCTGCTGGGTGCCAAAGTTTCTCCTTCTCTGTCTCTTTCGCCCGCCACGCCGAAAACGCGGAAGAAACCGTACGACTTCGCGAATTTTCCCGGATTTAATTATGATGCGAAGCCCGCGCGCGTTTCGTGAAAAAGCAATTTTGCCTCTTTGACCCTTTTGAGAGACGAATTGCCGGCCGACAAATCGTTTCGGATGAATGCGGAATGTTGCAAATCTGCATGTCGTAATAAAAATGCCTATATACGCGAACCAATGCTTCACAATGTTAATCCTCTGTTGAGAAATAAACATTGCCGTTGGGAAATAAAAATTTTAAACATTATTTTGAAAATTGCTAGTTTTTGTGATTATAAAAGATGCATTTTAATCAAGAATTACACACAGATTGTTTTGCATGTAATATAAACGTATGAAATATATCGACGTATCTCTTTGTTAACTACAGCTAAATCGGTTGGAGAGTGTTACAGCTTTGTTTACATTATATTAAAATATTTTTAGAAGAGTATTAAAGCGCTTTTATTATGAATAATACCGGAGACTGTACAACATTGGTGAAAATCGCATTACGTTTAATTCTACTAAAGATAATTGTTTTTAATTAACAAATATCAGCAAATTATATCGCGCAATAGCGTATCCTTTTCAAGTGTATCTTTTTAATTACAACTATTATCGTACAGTTCGATATTATTCGCAAATGCCAATATAACAGCAAATGATAGACTGATAATGAATGCATGTGTAATTCGAGGCGATTATTTATGTGTTTGTGTAAGTTTAACAGAGCGAAAAATCAATATAAGTAATGTGCAGACAAATATACGCGACAATGAATAAACGAGTTTTCGAATGTTTAAAGAAAAAATTCCTTTGTCTCAAATTCTGTTCAAGAAAACAAAGCCTGTGCGATTTGTCAGAAATAGCGAGAATGTTTTTTTCAATCAAATCAGCTGATTGAAGGGATATTAGAGCACGAGAGAATTGATTGACCTTTTGGGAAATCAGACTCAACCTAATAGCTGTTGCGGCTGCCCGCGGGAATATTTTTGCGAAATTGATTAAAACGGACACACACAGTGTTCACCGGTCCTCAATGGCGTATCACCGGTCGGAGCTGCATAAACCGGCCTAACTCACTCTAATTCCATTGTTCCACATCTACGCTATACCTTCCTTTTCCGTTATGTTCCCGAACCGCTCACTTTGCCATTCCGTCTCTTTGTTCAGCCATATTCTCACTTGATATTTCTCTCTCTCTCTTCCATCTATTCGAGATAGCTTTCATCTTTCTCTCTTGCTCCACTCTACATGTAGTATCTCGCATTCTCCCTTCTCTTTGCCTCGATTACGCTACCTCTCTTTCGTCCTTTTCCAGCCTTGTTCTCCAAGCAGCAACCCTTCTGCACTTTTGAATTTTGCCCCACAGCTATCGTCGCACATGCAACCACGCTCGACTACCGTAATAGTACTTGAACGAGGCCAACCGCGTATCGTTTACGATCCTGTGAATTTTTCTGCGAAATTACTTTTTGGAAGAAATTTAGAGGAGAGGCGTTGGCGTCGTTAATTAGCGGTTAATTAGTAGTACGCACCAGCTAGGCAGGTAATGTTTTATAAAAAGTCGTTAACACGCTCCGGATTATATTTGCGCTCAAATTCGACAAATAATAGATCTGTTGGCAAAGTTATCTTCGATAACTGTTCTGAGAATTGTCTGATAGTGTTTCTATAATGTTTCACTGTGTTGTTTAAGGACAAATATTCTGTGAATTATGTTAGCGCGAGTGTAACAGAACTTACTCGAAACTTTCGTACTGTTGACTTCAACGCGGTTCTCACACGATACGGTTCTCATTTCGCATTAATTCCTCCACGTAACCACGGCAAGTTGAGTCATTGAAATTGCGAACGACGAATAACTGGTTGTGACCGCGCGCGCGCGATGCCGCATTCAACATGTTACCGTAACATTTTGACATTTCCTACGTCGCCACTCGTCAATAGTCGTCGTTGTTAGGAGTTTAATTCAACTTTGAACGTGAAATATTGATTGTTGCATGATTAGCAGATAGCAAGATAAATGTTGTAGAAACGAATGCAATAATAAAATAAAATAATTTTCATTGAGGCTGTGTGTTGCTCTCGAGAAATTGCGGGATTTGAATCCCTTCATTGAATATTCTACGGACGGTTTGTTCAGTTAAATTTCAATTGAAGAACAATACAGAGAATATATTGAGTTATATCTGTAGTTAGTTATATTTCAATATATTTTTTAATATTTATATTTTTAATATTTATGTGTAGTTTTAACACTTTAATATTTATATTTTAAAACTAGCAAAAATTGGATAGAAACTAGCCAAAGAACACTAGCCAGAAACTGATTAGTTTTACTATTCAGTTAGTAATCAAACAAACATCTACAAAATTTAGCAATTTTTAACTAATATTAAAACTGAATCTAATAACCAGGAAACTAGCTATATTCTGTTTTAATTTCTATTCGAGTTAATTTAAAATTTATACATACATTAAAATTATTATTATGATTTATACAATAAATGACAAATATGAGAAAAAGATAAAGCGATTCTTCAAATGTATATGTTGCCATACCTGCTTTAAAACTTCCAGTTCATATCATTATTAGTTGAACGTGATTATAATTTAGTTCATTCACAATTACGTAAAACTATTATTTGCATATAAATTATATACATATATATATATATATATATTACACACAAATGCGAAGTGTAATTACTAATTTAAAAAACTCATAAAAGTCACGTAACACCCGCACATATTCACTTACACGTATTTATAAATACAGCAAAAAGCTTTCTCACTGTTTTATATTATCCATAAAATAGACACGACTCTATTTTACTAAATATGCGAATAGATAGTTTATAAACATTTTGACAAAGTTATATATATATATATATATATATATATATATATAATGTCTGTATTAAAGCAATAAAAATATTGCGCGCGAATTAATATAAAACGCAGTCCACTCACATCGCGAATATTTACTGCTGTACTGCGAACTGAAGTCTCGTTTTCTGCACCATTATATAGTCCTAGTTCTTCTTATCTAAGTTTAAACCTAGATTTTTTATTATCGATATCATATACAGTCAATATTGTCAAAGCAACGAAAGTATATCTGTGCGAGTATATTTAACTTGTGAGTTCTTGTCATATTTATTCTTGGCAATTACAGAACCGTTACTTCGTTTTTTGCGATATTATTTTTGCATGTACGAGAATGATTCACAACAAGTAAATGATCGTTATCAATGTGTACATACAAAAAGTAAAATTTCAATGTTAACATAGTGATGTAATATAAAACATAATTAATATAGTTAATATATGATGATAATCTTTTTTATTTTATATTAGACACATTTATATTTTTATAATATTAACAATGATTTATTATTTATAGTTTTCTATATCATGTGTCATATTAAACAGATGAGAGTGATAATGCGAAAACTTCAATAATGTGAAGCATTTCGATTTGAGAATATTTGAGAGTCAAGTTTTTACGAATTTTTCTCTTAAACCAATACTACGATAAACTGTGATTTTGTTCACAGTTGTATGTGTGTGTATGTATGTGTGTGTGTGTGTGTGTATATACACATAGCGATTTTTATTATAAAATTGTTGCCGCATTAAGTCGCAGCTGTCATGAATTATTCCACTTCTTGTTTGCCTTTGATTTTGACTTGGAAATTTGGTATTGGCTAGAAATAATACATATAAATATGGATTTATATGCGTAAATAGAGAAACACAATCGATATCGCGGAGCAGATTGCATTCAACGGAGAGAAGCCAAAATTATTTTACGTGTAGCACGGAAGTTGCGTTACGGTTTCTATATTTTAATTATCGCATATCCTCTTATCAGCTTTCGGGCTGTCAATCTATCGCCAAAAAAATTCGTATATAAAGCGATCTCTCGGGCGCGAGGTTAAGCATAAAACTGATCGAAACGAGCCGATGAACGCGTGAATCTAGATTGCATTGAATCATCCATCGCACTGTCAATAGATATCAAAAACATGCGGAATTTCTATCTTGGCTCGCTAGTTAGATAAATCACGCGTAGATGTAATTGTTAAAAACTAGATACCTACGTTATGCTATATATATATATATAATCCGTCACGGTCACTAGATTTGTTATAATTTAGATGATAGTTCCCCGATACTCTTTTATACGCGCCGATACGTATTTATACGGCCGTTGAAATCGCCGTTCTTTTTTGTTAATAGTTTTGCAACACACACTATCGTGATTAATCACCGTTTCTCAGCGTGAAAGATTATTTTGTTACGCGTTATTTTTTGCGTTGCGCATTACGAAAACTTTCAAGAATACGCGTTTGGCGACAGTGCGCGCAAGAAGCAAACTGCACAGATGTACTAGTGGAAAAAATATATACACACAGTAAATACACACACGTATGTACATAAATTTGAATAATAAGTCTAACACACGTGCAACGTGTGACCAATCACCAAAACTTCACTAAGTTCGATCCGTTCTTTAGATAGGCCAAATTAGAAGAATTGCATTTTAATAATTAATCGACACTTTGCGATTTATCATTGCAACGCGATATTTGCTTCGTTTACCTCGTACCGATATTTTACGACAAAAATCGAATTTTTTTTTGTGACGATAACCAATTGAGAGACCGTGGCTTTGAACGTCTGCCAGAGTTTTCAATCGAACTCACAACCGGCAGAAGTTCTTCTTAAGACCCTTTAAGACCGATGTAATTTTATAGCTACTTACATATCACAAAGACACACATTTTTTTTAAAGATTTGTTTTTGTCACATAAGCAACTGTATTATTACGACAGTTTTGTTTTTATTGTTGATTAAGACGTAAATTAATATTATTTACATTTGTACTCCTCGCTTTTTATTCTGAAATTTGATGCGGAATTCTAACGTCACATTTGTTTTTTCTGTCACCAATTTAATTTTCGAGACACTCCGAGGAACACATTTATATAAGCGGGCACTCATCTTCGCGCGCGACTTTTTTTTCTCTTCGTTAGAACTTAGGAGCCATCCGCAGTGCGTGACTACGAAAGTTTCTTGCAACGCGCTACCGGTGTGACTTTTCTGGAAGATCCTCGGAGAAAGGAACTTTCTCAGCGCGCTGCTCCTGCCGGCGAGCCTTGCTTATAAACCGTCGCGAAAATTGCCCCGAGAGATGTACGTAAAATAAAACTTAGTAATCTCGGGCGAGAAGTTTCGTACGATATTCATACAACGGCCAATTTTTAATTTCGACGCCGAGAAAAAATTTGATACTGGAAATCGATCTGCAAATGACTGAGTATCAGCATAAACAGCTGTTAAGACCATCCTCGACATTGCCGAATTCGTGTTATCGCTCTCGAAACTTTTCACAGTCGTCGTTTTGATTTTGTCTTTCTTCCGGAGTAACGTGCAGGAAAATCTGTCAACAGTCTGAGAAGACCGCGTCTTTGCGCAGTGGATTTTAGAATTACACGTGAAGCAGAATCTGACGAGTTCGGAGATCCCGGAGAAACCGGCAAAATCCTGTTGGCAGACAAGAGCTCGAGAGATCCGCCACCATCCATCTTCTCAGCTCTTCGTTAGAACCGTCAGTGGCGTCTGACTGTTTAAAGAACTTTCCCAGGATGTACTGTGATTTTCGTAGCTGAAACTTTTGCTTACCCGAGTGCCCGACGAAAAGGAGAAGCGGTACATAGCCCGAACAATTCTAGACGAAGTTGTTGCCGAGTTTCTACGCGAAATACCTATGGGGAAAAGAATCCAGGATAAAGCGGAAAACACCGACTGCTAAATGTAAATGTCTCGTCGGATTTGGATTCGCTATAAGTCGATTAAGGCGTGATAATTCGTTTAACGTCAAATGCCATTGAAACAAATGATTCCTTACTTGAATAACCGCAGTTTACATTTGTACTTTTTGAAGTAATTTTGACGTTTCAAGCAGCTGTTAAAAATTTATTTATTGAAATCTCCCGAAATTTGATTTCTTTAATTTCTTGAATTATCGCGAGCGTCTGATTTTATTGTATCTTTTAATAAATTATTTTACTTTACACAATCTTATCTATTTAACTTTAAAATAATCCAAAAATTTGACTTTTCGTGAATGCTATTACTCTGAAATAACGTTGATGTATGATGTAACATTATTTCTCTTTACGAACATTGCATATGATGCGCACATAACATCTCGAATAAAAGCTAAAAGTTTTTGCAGAAGTTGAAAGAGAAGAAAGGATAGAAATGATACAATTTAGCTTGTCCGAACGAACTAGTTCTGGCTTAATTTGAGGAAGTACATATACGCCGGAAAAAAAAGGCGAACAAAAACGCGGAAAAGACGCGAATACAGATGTTACTAATTGTGTAAGCAGCGATATAACGAATCTAAATGGGAGCAATAAAAAAAATCAAAACTCACAGAATGCGTCATTAAAAAATACATTTAAATTAATAAATTTTGGGGGGCGTTCAAAAATCATTTTTTCACGAGAAAATCCTTATAGCCGCTGTTATTTTTTTACGTGACAAGGTAACACTAAATAGCGCGCCTTCTCGTGCAGAAAGACAAGGAAAGAAAATGCGACCCGGATAAAAGCAACCAAGCCGGACGGGATTCGTCGCTGTCTCACTTACCAGGAAGTGTACTTAAAAAAGAGTTAAGAGCAAAAAGAAAAAAAAAAGAGAAACAATGGTTGCCGCCGTTGCGCAACCGGGCGTCGCCTCGGCAAAAAGGAAAACTAGGGTGAAGGTTTGGGAAGCAGGTTAACTCAGAAATCCTTGAAAGTGCATAAGCTTTGTCGCGAAATGAGCTTAGTTAGAGAGCGAGTTACCTCGTGGTGGAACATAAAATACCGGCGTAATAATGTTGGCCTCATGACGGCTGCGCATAATAGATCCCCACGTGTGTGTGACGCGTATCGCGTTTAGCCGCTGTTTTTCTTTCCTCTCTAGTTGGCATATTCGGGAGGATAGCACAGTTCGATGATGCTGGGTTGCATTGACGCAACACAGAATTTCGAGACAAATTTGATATCGATCGCGAAACTCGCGCCGTCGTGCAGATTCACTAGCAGCTTCGGGCGACGTATTCGCGACTCTCGCGAGATGAAGGGAATTTTTCGCTGACGTTACTGCGAGTTTCGGAGACGATGTGACTCCGAGATGTGCTAATGTGGAAATATTCAATGGAGAAACGCGGCGCGATAAGCGGACGGCTGCTTCCTGGCTTTATGAACTCGTGTCCGTGTCGGAGGTATATTAAGCGAACACGTTAAAATTTTCAACGTAAAGGTTGTTCAACTTAACTGTCAACGTTTGGTTCTGTGGATCTTGGAGGATCAAATATATTCATATACATTGCACATGAAAACATTAACAAACATCTTACAGAACTTTGTATTATTTTTAAGAGTCTTTTCTTCTAAAAGCAATCTTTACTATGTAATCTTATATTAAGTGAAACTAGTTTAAAATTTACGCATATAAGGGAGAATACCACCGCAATGCAATATTTCGTTTCGTAATTTGGAACAAGAGAGAACGAGAGAGCTTGCTTTTCTTGATTGTAATTATATTCTACTAGACTGTTACAACTTGCTTTTGCAAACTTGATAGCAATCGAACATAATATGTTATTCTTATCATAATAGAATTTTTATATTAATATACAATTACATATGTAGTAAAACGTCAATTAAAAATTACTTTAGATAATATCTTATACATTTAAATATGTGTGAACTTATTTTTGATTATAGGTAGCGTGGATTCACGTAGGTCGTCAAATGCTGCTCACTGTCCACAAACACGTGGTCGTGAAAATGCCCAGGTTTTCGGTGTCACATGACAATCAGAAAACGTGGCTGCTTCACATTGCTAGCGTGCAGCAGGACGACCGGGGTTACTACATGTGCCAAGTAAATACCAACCCAATGATAAGTCAAGTGGGCTTTCTTCACGTTGTTGGTAAGTATTGTTTTATTTCAACTGAAATTTTATTTCACAATTGAACAACTCGTGCTCTAGTTTAATTTTGATTTTACTAAAGAAAGTGGAATTCACCTTCTGAATTCACCTTGTGTGTTTTAGTGCCACCGAATATAGTGGATGCTCTTTCTACCGAGAGCACTGTGGCAGTTCGGGAACATCAGAACGTTACCCTCACCTGCAAGGCCGATGGATATCCACCGCCGACATTAATGTGGAAACGAGAGGACGGCGAATTGATTACGATCAACAAACATAAGAAAGGTAAGTAACATGTTTTTATCGTTTCGTTGACAAATTATGAGATTTACTTTACACGGTGAAAATCGTTACGATGTTACGAGCAGATGTGAGCTTTATAAGTGTTTCTATTTTGATACATATAAATTATTTGAACGCAAAAACACTCTTCGTAACTCCTACAATTTATTTAAGGCAAAAAATGTTACAAGTTGCATGTAGACAAACAATTTCAAATGCGATATTGATTTATGTAGCGCGTGACAGTTTTATTTGTTATTATTTATCTCTCCTTAGCAAATTGTATCTTTTATACGAGCGCTTCTGTGTTATTTTATTTTTTTATTTTAAGAATTTTTATCAAAATTGTGTTTGGTGCTGGTGTTATTATTGTATACGGTATTTCTCTACGCCGCGTTTTCTTTCTTTTGCAGTAGATACATGTTACACTTATATTTAACTCCCAAAAGTTTAATACTGCAACATCTTGCTCCAAATTACACATTTGTTTCGGACGTTTTGGAGAATTTCCTTTGTTCGGCTCATGTACAAACTTAGAAAACGATTCCGCGAGTTTTCCCTTACGATGTCTCGAGATCTCTCGTCTAAGCGAGTCGAAACTTTGAAGCACTTTTACAAGGGGAAACGGGCGTATTTGTAATGCAGCCGAAGTTCAACGCGGAAAGTAATTTTTGGTACGAAGATGTTCTTCTTTCGTACGTTCTTCTCGTCGAGCCAGACTCGAGTCCCATGAGTCCTGGCATCGACGCTTCTCCCGGCTCAGGTAACGGATCGGCGAACGTTTGCTGAATCGAAGAAATTCGAAGTAAATTTTTATCAATTACACGAACGCTCAGACATTTGTCCGTGCAGACAGTCCGGTTAGAAGAAAATCGTTGGAAAATTCAGAACAAATTGAGGAAAAAAAAAAAGCTACGCAAGCGATATCTTGTCGATTTAATTTCGCGTTTCTTCCGGGTAATCCGACTTATGAAAAGTTTGTTCGATCACGTTTTCCGCGAGAGACGTTCGTAAATGCAGATAGAGAGGGAAATATCGCGGAAAACTATTTAGTTATTCAGCAAACTATAATCGCGCGCGCAGTTGCTCCGTTAATCTCCTGAAAGTACCTTTTATACCTTTTTAGTCTCGAGTGTGATTTATTTTATTTTTGTTTAAAACAAATCTATATAAATACAAAAATTTATGCACAATGCGAATATATTATAAGTATATATGCGTTTTAATGTTGCAAAAGAGTTTATTACACTTACTGAATGCCATAAATTTTTCCGTGTGTTTACCGGACCGATCGTTCTTCGGACAATGAAGTGCAGGTAAATGTGAACTCGTATCTTTTGTGCGCGACAACATTTTTCATGTCTAAAGTATGGAAATCAACTTTTACCAGGGTCTCATTAGACTCTCAATAATTACTTGCTCGCGTGTTCTTATCATCAATCGGTGGTCATTTTTCTATTCTGCCTTCGTGATAAATTGCGCAAAAAGATCTTTATTCGAGAACTTCTAAAGAGATATCTGCCGTGAACTAAATCGAGTTTATTAAGATTCATCTTTTTCGTTGACGCGTAGAATTTTTTACAAATTGTTCTTTTGACTGAATGATTTTTTTTTATTAACTAATGTTTCTCTTTTATGTATTACGCGAGATCTCGCTTGTGTTTTAAATATTAGGTATTTCACTCTTGAGTTCGCAGACAGATTGAATCTTTATTGACCGTTTCATTATTTGATCAGTTCATTTTGAAACGCTCTCAAGCTTTCACCGAACGTTTCGTAAAAACTTTGAATATTCGTGTCACGTAATTGTATCGACAGACAAAATAGATTTCTGTAGCGCTTTCTAAATATCTTTTTTTTATCCTTCAATTGCTATCATTTGTCGCGGGGAATAATTAATTATCGAGGTCAAGGAACAAAGTTATCCCGGAATTAATCCCGGAGAGACTGCGAGGGCAATAAATCGCGGCAATGATGGTTCTCGTAAAGAGGGAAGGAGGGAGAGAGGCGGCACGTTTATCTAATATCTACATTATGCCCCCACGCGTGTTACATCGTTATCGTCTTTGCACGTTGAGCGTTAAGCTTCAGGACAGAGAGCGCAAACTACACACGCGCCATCGGAGAATGCCCAGAGGGTGCGACGCTCATGGTAAAGCAATAAAGTGCGATAAACTGTGGAAGTCCTCCATCCACCGTCGCCCTATTAGCAATGCAATTATCGCTCGCTCTCTGCCAGCGATACCAGGTAGTCCGTATTCTCGGCTTCGTTCGGATCTATTTCTTTATATGCATAGAATTTTTTTTCGCATTATAATAGTACAAGGTTTAACACGCATTTTGCACACCTTTCGATAAAACGACGGCTTTTTTTTTTTACATCATATCAAAGCAAATTTAGTCGGCAGTGTCTTATTGAGCGGTGACAGCTTTCAGATATCTGTGTCAATATTATATGATGTACGTCAATATTTGGATACTTATATGGATTCTCGAAAATTGTAGATTTCATCGATATGTCTGCGCCTCGTGTCTATTATCGATTACGAGAACAAACGTACATATTCTTCTCTCGGAAACTCGTTTCTGACTCCGGAAAACGTGCCGGGAAACCTCTCGCAGCGGGTGGCGGCCGCAACGTGCGAGTTATCGCAGTCAAGTGTGCGATAAACTCCGTAAGCTTTGCTCCACCTGCAAAGCGTGATTAGTAACGCAATTATCCGTTTCCGCGATTCCTTCCGTCGACATTGTGCGCTCTCTCTTTCTCACGTCGGCAGTTCGAGAAACGGCGATTTGTAATTAAGTATCGTAATCCCACAGTCGAAAATCCGCTCTTGCAATAGTTAAAACGCGCGAGTTATGCACGCGCATCCCTCGAAATCCCCGGTGGGCACGTGGCCGCGAGTTAACGCCACGAGGCGCGATAAACAATGTAACGCAATTGCCGATCCGCACAATTCTATCTACCACCAATCTACACCGCGTTTCCCGCCGAGCTCGTACCCAGCATAAACACACACATACACACCCTCCTCCCCTTCGGCGCGTGGAACAAAGAGCGACGATTATTCGGCGGCGTCATTCGCGCATTTCGATTTATCGATACGCGTTTAGTGCGGATTAGTTTAATGGCTTATGAGATATCGCGAACGAGAATACACCCGCGAACGAGAAAACGTCCGAAAACAAGATCAATCGCGAGTCGGTCATTGCGAATTATTAAGAGCGCGATACAACTACTGTGTGACACAGAAATGTCAAAACGAACGCGCCCGTAAATTCTCGCGATATAAAACTAAAACCGCGTTGCATTTAATTTAAAGCTTAATCCCGCGCACTGTTTGCAAGCGGTTATTGGAAACCACGATGTATACCTACATAGTGCAGTTCGAAACATACGATAATCCCTTGCTCCTGTCTATTTTTCATAATTACCGTAAATCAGATTTATATTCATTCGGTTAGTATCTCAACATTATCTTCTCTATCTCTATTTTCGCGCGCAAACTGCGCAAACTTTTTGGCGTTACGCGTATAATATATTTTATGTGTCAATGTTGCTTTGAGATAAAAAAAATACCTCGTGACGGAATACAAAGAGTTCGATTAATCTCTTTATCTATTCTCTTTGAGGCAAATTTTAACTCTTTAAATCCTACACAAGTCCGTTAAACGCGATGCGTTTCGTAGCCGCGAGAGCTAACGACGCGTCGCTACAAAGTGAACAAGACGGTAAGGATACCGCAGGGTACATCGCAAGAGGCACATCGATGCAAACAGCGGATTAGTCAGGGGAATTTATATAGCGGGGAAAGCTATAGGTATTCTTCGTAAAGCTCGGGCGGAAGGCTTTTTGCTCTCGACTCCGGCGCTTCTTAAATAATGTAGAGATTAATCAACTTTCTCTCTCTCCCTCTCTTTCACATATACACACACACACACTCACTCACTCTCTCTATCTCTCTCTCTTCTTCGTAGAACAACTTTCCATCCCGTGTTGTGAGGGAGAGAATGTCCGTCAGAACGGACAATCGTGGGAGGTAGGTATGTGAAGAGCGCCTAGGGTGAAAAGCATCCCCCCTGCGAGCGGGTGTTAGAGCTGCGGTTCGAAAATTATGCGCACACACGGCACGTCTATAAAATATGCACCGGTTACTAAAGATACGCGTCGGTCTTTCTCCTTCGGCGTGATTCCGACACGGAATTAAAAGAGTCCCTCCGCTGTTGCCGTCCGCCGCTGCGGACTCAGGGAAAGAATGCGTCTACGAGGGAGGTTTAAGAGACTGAAAGCTTCACGCGCGGTTAATTTCTCGACGGAATTTTTTCTCGTTTCAGTGCTCACACGCGCGTACACAAACGTTGTTGTTAAGGATATTTGCGAAAAAGCAAGCTCAATTCCGAGCCATTGATTGCGTAACACAAGCAAGCAGTAAGTAATTACAATATTTTGTAAATATATTTCCGGAAAGATATTTATATGTAGAAAACGTTAATCTAATCCCTGCAAGAAAATCGTTTAATTTCTCGAAGAAGTTGGAAGAGATTTATTTTATTAGACAAAAAAAATCGCCCTCACGCACAATGATGATGACTGCGAGATTATCATTTATTAATTATCTCATAGCTAATTGTTTAGAATATTGTATCGTAACTCGACAAAATATTGGAAAAAATTCTATTTTCTTAAAACAAAGCGACGCGACTGAGAGGAGTCTGCAAATTTAATGCGCAATTAAGCGCAGTGAGCAAGTTCAATATTTTATTTATAAATTCTTATGCGCGCCAGCAGTGTTTGCGAATAATACACGTTAATAGCGTACGCGTTTCCCGTACGTATATATATACCCCTATATCCTTATAATCCTGCGAGATATTCATTTTTAACAACGCAACGCACTTTACGCTAATTAAACGTGCTTCGTTCCAGCTTTGTGCTTAAAATCCCGTCGCGTTTCCGTCCCTGTGTGAATTTTCTTCTGAAAAACAACGATAGACTGTTATTCCCTTAATACCAGCAGCATAATAGGTTAAATACAAGTATAATTCAGGCGAAAGAGAAGGATTGCGAGCTAAGAGCGTGCTCCACGTTCTTTGCATCCGTGTATTATTGCACCGCAATGCACCATAGAATAGCCACGGCGGCTCCGGGCTAGCGGTGGTTATAAATTGCTCGGGACAGCTTTCGAGACTATTCATTTTGCCTTGTCAGCAATTAGCCGCCGTGTAACTCGAATGATTCTGACGAGATAGCACCGCGCGGTGCTATCTCATGAAGCGAAGCGGAATACCAACGAGCAAAGACAGATACTTAACGACAGATATTTCGATAATAAAACACATAATCTTTGAAACAAAAAAAATTAAAAAAAAAAAACGTACATGGATGTTTTTAAAATGTATATGAAATTGGTTATTTTATTTCGAGAAATTCTTTCTAATAAAGGACGTATGTGACATACCCGACTATTTTCGCAATGTACGCGCAATAATAGCGTTCGATAATAGCAAACGATTAACGTGCCTCAACCTCCTGGCGGGTGTTGCGTAACGTCGAATCTTCCGGGGACATTATTACAATGCACCGCGCGCGCATCCATCAACAAATAACAGGGAACACGACTCAGGGAGACGATCTCCTCCCCCTTTAGGGTGTCACGATCAGAAACGACAATCTAGCTCCGTCCGCTTGCGACGTCGTGCTGCGCGTCGAGATCGAGTTATCGGACTTCGTATCCACTTTCGGGGTCGCATCGGTAACTTTTAACGAGCGCTCAAGTTCGGCCGCGCGCACACGTTTCGACGACAGCGATGCGCCACGGGGATGCTTCATGCTAGCGAGACATTTTCACATGCGCGCACTTATAGGGTGTCTAGTAACAGCTGCATTTAAGTTTAATACGTTGTCTCACCGACAGAGTAATTTATATTCTTCTATGTCTATACTTGACACAACATCAAACCATCTCACCGCACGAGAATAATCAGTTGCTTGTAAAAAAGAAAAGGTACGGAAATTTACAATCGCGTTACGGGAGAAAGTAAAAAGACGAGGCGCGATCTTTTTATTCGATCTTTTCCTTCCGAAGAGAATATCTTACATTTGTTCTTAGAACGCTCTCTCGATTTAACTTCGTTTGAACGTGAAAAAGAATTAAATTTTCAAGATTTTAGTTCTTCCGTAGCTCTTTGGTTTTATTTTTAGAACCACATGATGTATAAATTCGCGAGAGACAAGCGAAGCGTAGATGGTAACGTTATCTACGCATATATAGACGTTTTGTTGTTTCGCTTCCGAGCATGATGTGTGTGTGTGAGTTGTATTGAGTGCGTCGCCGTCGTTCGTTACGGTGTTCGTTACGTATCTTTAGGATTTCCACATTGCCAAGTCAACGCCAAAGTGTCAGTCTCAGTAAGAGACAAGACAAGCTATATCGACACTTTGTCCAGCTCGAGGCAAAATCGAAGTTTCTCTACGCGCGGTATATTGACGAAGACGGAGACTCGCTAATGGGATTGTTACGGATAGATTGAATACGGAATTTGAACGAAATCTCCTCGCGTGAGATTGACAAAGTTTGTTGCTGACATACTGACTTTGCGCTTGAACCTCTATGTTACCTCGATGTACGCGATAAGTATAATTAATAGAATTGCAACTTTCTCTCTCGTTGCATAAATAAATGCGCGCGAAGTAGGAAATTAAATTTATGTTTAACGTAATTTACACATTAGATTTTGTTACGAAAACAAATATCAAGAGGCACGGTAAGTTTTTCGAGATATAAGATGAGTCAGCATATAAGTACGAATATTTCACGCACAAGTTGTTGCATAGCTTCTAATTTGCCAAGTTAAACGCTATTTGTTAAATCTTTAACAAAATAAATGAATTTCTTATGGAATATTAAAACTTTAACGTAGATCGCGTCGATACAAAATATTTTTGTTGCAATAATAATAATAATAATAATAATAATAATAATAATAATAATAATA
Organism: Pseudomyrmex pallidus; assembly: GCA_014825455.1. NCBI lineage: Eukaryota > Metazoa > Arthropoda > Insecta > Hymenoptera > Formicidae > Pseudomyrmex > Pseudomyrmex pallidus. The sequence goes on along the minus strand of QVNV01007222.1, from coordinate 43 downwards.
ACTTTATTGAACCGTGAAAAATAAGTAATGACAAGATAGTAGA